>JAECUM010094788.1:0-34974 GCA_016617855.1 Megalonaias nervosa | reverse complement strand
CCCCCTTGATCTAGGCTGCGGGCGCCCATGGTTATTTGCTAGATAATTTATAACTTCTATATGTGCGTCCTTTATGTGTCATTCTCCTTGTGGTTTCAAAGTAGACAAAGACTGCTGAAACAAAGTTACCCCTTTCCGCTCCACTGTGAAAGTATTTGCAAGGCTAAAAATGTAAAAAAAATCGAAATAAAATGACAGTACTTCAGACTGTGTATAAAGATTTGTCATACGTCAGGAAATAAGTCTATTGGTAAAAATGTGAGAGGAACAAATTAGACGCTATTAACTTCAAGACTTGCCGGTATGTGAAGTGGAATACAGATAAACTGAAAAAGTAATTCTTATTCAATCAGAATTGCTTAAGACAAATATAGAGCCAAATTTACATTTCTAAAATGTATTCCACGTTCCAAGAAATAAACAAAGTGAAGCGAAAATTGCGAATCAGATCTAAATCATACCTTTGGCAAAATGTGTAATGCAATTATCACAGACTGATAACATCTTAGGGGATAATGGTCAACCTATTCTTTTGAAGTCGCGATTCACGGGTATTTTGTTCATCCCTCGGCCGCTAAGTGACAATTATAGAACACGAATAAGATAAATGGATAGCTATAAGAACATATAAAGAAAGGACAACAATATCTTGTTTTGTAAATGCAAATAAATCACCAATGAGGTTCCCTGAGTACATATTAAAACTTAACAAGGCCACATCCTTAATAGTGCCAGTGTTTAAAAGTTCTCTAGAAAAAAAAAATCAATCACTTAAACGACTTACGTTTCCATAGTAGCCATGAAACAAAATGACAGCGTGCAAACGCTCTTCGGTCAGACAGTTAAGCGTGCATACCTTTCTCCATTCCTTGAATAGCATTGGCAAATACCTCTGGGCAGAAGGTTCCGATCGCTGAAGCTGTGGTTCATGTTGAGATCATACGGAATAACGGGAGTTCAGGAGTACATAAGACGGGTAAGATCGAATCTCCTATACTATATGAAAAATTTGGCTGTAGAAAATGGAATTCATCTGTAAAACATTAGTTCTTCAGAAGTAAAAAGTGTGTTTTCATCATAAATCATATATTTATGAGCCAAACCAAAGTTTTGTTTTATGGCACAATTACAAAATGACAACTACTTCCTAGCTTGCATATAAAATCCAAAAAAGAAAAAGAGAACAAGTTCAAACAACCTTTCATTACTTTTCCCATTTTTGGTAAATGGGTGTTATGAGCACCTGAAAGAGGTTATTAACATACAGATGAAGACTTGATATAGTAATACATCTTTTTCCTCTTTCAACTTTTCCGGAGAAAATAAATGCGCCAAGAAAAACTGCACACCCAAGTCCTGTTGCAAATAATAAAATAAATCTTATCAATTGCTGTAAATCTGTATCATTGGCGCACATGTACAGAATAAACAATGTAAGGAATCGTGCTTTTTGTTTTATTTCTTCATGAGAAATTTAAAGAGATGTACACAGTTTTTTTTCCTCCCAGCATTGCAGACTTGCAAAAGAGTTCGAGAAAATGATTTTGGAGGATGGACGATTTGAGGTGGTAACTAAAGTCGTCATGGGTCTAGTCTGTTTTAGGCTAAAGGTAAGAATATATTGTTCCCACCTATGCGACAGAGAAATCTACCTGACTTACTAACCTTTCTTTTCTAATCTTAGTCTGGTCGTCCCAGTCATGATGTCCGGCGCTAGAAACTAGTTTTAAAAAGAAAAACCCTTGTTGTCTTCTGCTGTGTCTGACGGAGTTGTTATAAAATCAACCGAAAGTAACAACAACAGATATATGACAAAAAACAACTTGACTCATAAAGCAACTTAAGGTCTCTCCAACTTTGATAACACACCATACAAAGCATTTTGAGACACACAGACAGACACACACGAGTCGAGCTATTTGGTATTATGTTAGAGTTCTTTCTAGCATCTTGAATTTTTCTTACAACTCGGTATATTTCTCTTCAGTATCATCATATGTAGCTGAAAGTACCTAATTTGTTTAACACAAAATTTTTTAAATTAATTAGGAACGGTTAGCTACATTTAATGACACTGACCTGAAAATTTACTGAGTTACAGATAGGAAACATTCGTAAAGCTGTGTGGAACGAACTATAGAAACTAACATAAAGTCATTGTGCCAGACACACGGGCTATACACATAACTGGCTACAAAAATCCTGATGACTTGGATTACAAACAACATTGGCAATAATAGTAAAAGATTATTACTTTTGTATTGAATCTGCTACCTATATTGCAAAAATGCTGGGTTATTTCAATTTGAATAGAAATTATTGTGTGAGAAAAATAAGCTATGTTGGTGTCTGTACCAATAAAAAGGAAATCCCAGTCGCGGGGCTACATTATTTGTCTCTTCACTCTGTAACCCCTTGACTGGGATTTCCGCAAACCCCAAACATAGATTCTATTAATATCGGCTACATAAATTTCAAGATCACAACAAATGCCAAAGAAACTTACCAATTGAAAAATACTTCATTTGTACAGAGCATTGCCTTGTTGTTGCTTAAACAATGCTTCTTAACTCTAATTTTATCGGACAACCTCGCCCATCTAAAGTGTTCTTTTCAGTTTAATATCAAAATGTCACACTTGTAAAATATTGGCTTCTTTAAAACGACGCTTCTGGTTAGCAAAACTAACCTCATAGTTACTGGGAAGTACGCTTTATTCCTTGATCTATTTTCATTGTTATAACTTGTCATAATTCCTCGTACTCACTAAATTGTATCAATTTCCCTTGCCATCTGGACTCGTAGTCACGACACTTGATTCATTGTCACTGTCATCTGGCCTCGTAGTCACAAAACATCTCTACAAACTCAACATTATAAACATTTTATTCCAATAATTGTTCTTAAAAGGAAGATACTAAACCAGTCTTTCAGAATTTGCTTTGTATTGACAGTTCTATGTATTTGCATAATTTCACCAATTTAGTACAACTCAGGTATGGCTTATAATTTTCTGTTTATGAAATAAAGCTAAATTTTGGTGCTGTATTTCGTTTTGTCTCATTCAGTGCTCAAAGGCTTTTTTCAATGACAAATATTTATGATGTCGAATGAAGAGTGAACAAAATGACTAATTTTAGCAAGAACTCTACTACCTTAGTTAAACTAATCAAGATTTATCATCAACTTTGAGGAATATAATTGTTGTTTATTGTATAGTGTTCCAACAAAGCTACTGAGCGTCTGTTGGATGAAATCCTGAAAGATGGCCGTATCTACCTCATCCCAGCTTTTGTTCGAAACATCTATTTCCTCCGGTTAGCCATATGCGCAGAAAGAACCACGTCGGATGATATCAAATTTTCTTTCCAAGTCATAAAATCGTGCACAGATCGTTTGCTGCAGAAGGTGTCTCTCAAAAACGGGTACAAACACGTGCCAGTGATCGACATTGATGCACCACAGCACCTTGAGACAGAGGAACACAAGTATTCATCAGATAGCTCAACACCTGATGTTGACCAGTGAAGAGGTTTGGGACACACCGGATAAGTTCACAAGAAAATAACGCTTATAGCGTATCTAAAAATAACGCCCTTTGAAGCACTTTTACGATTTTGTCTCCCGTGTAATTCTCGTGTGACTGATATTTTTCCAGACGAAGATTTTTTCAACAATTTAATTGTTCTCATGCATATATGTCTTAATAATGATTTAATTGGAGAGGAAGATTTAGTAGTCTGGTATCCACAAGAATTGATCCTAAAGATTCTGTCAATATACACTAACGAAAATGATTTCAGTCTTGACATTTTCCTCATAGGATCAATTGTTATGCACTTGAAAACTTCTGTCAAAATCATTGTGATGGACATGACGCAAATAAATACCCTTCCCGTGTCAAACGACTCATCAAGAATTTCCAAGATACGATTTTGAGGTTAAAAGTATCAGCGAAAGGCTGAAAATCTGCAGATGATAGACAACAATCAGAGATGGATATGAATGACCAAATATTATAACGGTTATGACAATTGCAATAATTCATTTATAGTTTTCAAATAGGCGTGGCCTAAAACAAATCAATATTTTATCACAGAGATCAAAATCTTCTCAGAAATAATACCTATGAGTTTTATCGATTAAAACTTTTTATAATGTCCATTTTCAGTTAATTATGCTTTCGGAACAAACTATTATTACGGATGAAAATAACATTTAAAAATCGTCTTTTACTCTTCCATAGACCATTGAAAATTATGCTACCATTGATAGCACATCAAATGTATAGAGAAACTAAAAACGATTAACACTTTAGTGTGTGCTGTTACAGCCGCTTGTCATGGGAAATACATCACCCTGCATCACAATTATCTATGGTTTCGTGAGGGCATGATAATACCTCATCCTGCTTCACAATGTATTCATAGTTTCGTGGGGATATTTCAATCGTCTGCCATGGGATATACTTCATCCAGCTTTACAATTGTTAATAATTTCGTGTTGCCATGGATCACACTTCATCTTGCTTCAAAACTGTCAGTAGTTTAGTGCGGCCATGGGATCTACCTCGTATTTCTTCATAATTGCAAATAATTTCGCGAGACCATTACATCGGCTTGCCATGAGAATACTTCATCCTGCTCCATAATTTTCAACAGTTTTGTGTGTTCATGAGAATATATCATCCAGCTGTACAATTGTTGATAGCTTTATGTGCCCATGGGACATAATTCATTCTGCTTCACAATTGTCAACAGTTTCGTGAGGCAATTAGACGTACCTCATCCTGATTCACAATTCTCAATAGTTTCGTGAGGCCATGAGAGTACCTCATCCACCTTCAGAATTGTCAATAGTTTCGTGAGCACATGGGACATACCTCATCCTGCTTCACAACTGGCAATAGTTTACTGAGACCATTGCAAACGCCCGCCATGCTATATACCTCATCCATCTTCACAACTTTTAATACTTTTGTGCAGCCATGGCTTACACCTTATTCTGGTCCTGCTTCAGAATTGTCAGTCGACTTGTGTGGCCATGGGACCCACCTATTTTTCTTCACACGTGACAATAGTTTTTTTGCGAGGCCATTACAAACGCTAGCCATTAGATTATCTTATCCAGCTTCACAACTGTCAACAGTTTCGTGAGGTCACGGAAAATACATCCTCATACTTCAGAATTATCAATATTTTTTTTTTGGTAACATATCATATGTCATTCTGCTTAAGAATTCTCAATACTTTCATGAGGCACTGGAACTTCATCATCCTGCGTCACAATTAGCAATAGTTTTGTGAGGTCATGGGATTCATGCGGGTTAAGAATTATCAATACTTTCGTCGATGAGACGTCATATGCATGTGCAAATCACGTTACAACAGTTCTTCATTACAAAATCTTCATTACCTCGCATTCTTATTTATATAAACAGCTGTATCATGAATTACCAATCAATGCTTCTTCGTGCTCTGATAAAATAGCTTAATTTCAGCCACTATCGTAATAGTTTGCCCAGATATGTTCAGAATATTTTTTTTCTTCTTATTTTCCCTGTAATAGGTTGACCACTGGGTCGGAGAACCATCCCAAGGTCACCTTCCAATCAAACATTTCTGGTTATCAGATAATCTAGGGATAATAAATATAATCTACAGAAAAAGAAAACACACACACACACACGCATCCACACATGCATATGACACACAATCTCTTTAGATACACAATTTAAATAGACAAATACATGTATACAGCATCTAGGTGACATAGACTTTGTTATAATACAGTGATTTGTTCCTGTTTATCATCAAATCAGATAAAGTTACATATTCATTTGTTGAGGTCCATTTTCGAAGAAATTGGTCCTCTTTTTTATTTACCTTAGCAGTGTATTTTTCAACGTTCTTATGCATTGCAACTATTTGCTTAAAAGCATAAATGGAAGGATTTTGCATATTGAATCTGCAAGTATAAATATAACATTTTGCCAAAATAAGCAAGAAATTACACAAACTGTCCAGTTGTTCACTTCCTAAAAGTGTTTCCTTTTAGACAAATGTACAATATTTTGGGCAAGAAGGTGCAAAATGTTCAATAAAACTGTACCAAAACTGTGTAGTAATATTGCAGTCATAGAAGAGATGTTTAATACTTTCATTCTCACTCTTACAGAACGTACATTTGTTGTCATCTAATATGTTAATTCTTTTTTTTAAAAAAAATCACTAGTAGCAATTATTCTATGGATTAATTTTAAGTTAAAAGAGATCAGCTTGGTTCCTTGGTATAACATTTCGCCCGGCTATAAATCTCAGACCACTCCTCACTACTTATATTTTTATTTAATACCTGCTTAGCAGTGTGTTGCCTTTAAGCCTTTTTTAAAAGATCCTTGTAAACAAATTTAAGTGAATTACGTTTTTGCAAGTTCATTATTTTATCCTCCTGCTTATCAAAATTATTATGTGCTAAATGGTTTTTAATGGCGTCTTTCCATGCTTTTGGAATTTTGGATATTAAGAAGTATTTCAAGAAGTCATCGCTTCTAGTTTTTTGTTTTATCATTTCAAAAGGTATTAAATTACCGTGATCATCTACTAGATCATTCAGAATTTCAAAGCCGGCTTCTGTCCAGGATTTGTATTGATAGAACATTCTAGGAGGGACAAAATTTAAAATACTCAGGGATAAATACTCGAGTGGACTTTGTGGTTCCTCTTTCCAGATACATACTGCCAAAATTACATCTCTCCAAAAACTGTTTTTAATAAGCTTACTAAATTCTTCTAATTTCCTTCTCCTTAAATTCCAAATATCCTTTTTATTTCTGAGTATAGGTGTATTGACTAAGTTCTGCCAAGCTCCATTTTCATTTTCCAGCAGTCTTTTTACCCATCTTATCTTAATATACCTAATCAATGAAAATATATGTATCATATTTAGTCCTCCCTCGTTCTCTGGGGCTACTAGTATATCACGTTTAATTCTCTCTACTTTTCCACCCCATACAAATTTAAATAATGTACGATTTAGTTCTGCCTCAACTTTTGCTGATGGATTTGGAAGTGCTGAAAAAAGATGTATGAATATGGGCAGAACAAGAGTTTTTACAACAATTACCTTACCGACTACTGACAGATGTCTTTGACTTCAGCTTGCCATTATTCGTTTTGCCTTTGTTAGTTTCTTCATATAATTAATTTCCACCATTTGCTGTAAATCTGGAGAAGATTCTATGCCAAGGACTGTAAAGTTAGAAGAGGACCAAATTAGGCCCATATCGGGACATATTCTTTCATTAGAAAATTTCTTGTTTCCAATCCAAATAGTCTTTGTTTTTGTTATGTTACATTTAGGTCCAGATAATTGAAGAAAAAAAAACCTTGCAAGATATTCATAGTTGCTTTAAGAGAAAGTTGAGATCCATCAAGAAGAATAAAAGCGTCATCGGCGTACTGACCCAGTTTATATTCACTGACATCAAAGATTAGTCCCCGTACATCCACATTATGCTTTAAAGTTATAGCTAAAATCTAAACCCCATGATAAACTAATAAGGTGCAAGGGGATCTCCTTGACATCCTCTTTCAAGTCTAAAAAAGATGATATATGTCCATTATTTATAACACAACTTTTAGAGTCATTACAAAACAGTTTAAACCACTTACAAACAGAATCACCAAAGTTAAAAGATTGTAAAGCTTCTTCCACAAAGGTCCATTTAATTGAGTCAAAGGCTTTTTCAAAGTCTATTAACAATAATAAACCATATCTATTTTCGTTCTCAAGTTGATTCATGGTATCGTATAATAGCCTGGTATTTTCTCCAATGAATCTCCCCTTCATAAATCCTTTTTGAGTATCACTGATTATTGATTGAAGAACCTTTGTAATCCTAGCTGCAATGGCTCCCGAAGCAATCTTATAATCAATATTTAAAAGTGATACAGGTCTCCAATTTTTAAAAAATCTTCTGTCTTTTTCATCCTTTGGTAGACATGTTATGACTCCTTGAGTCTGAAAATCTGAAAGCTTTCCTACAGTGTATCCGTAATTTATTGATCTGCATAGAAATCCCCCAAGAGACTTCCAGAAGAATTTATAGAACTCTACAGTGAATCCATCTGAGCCAGGACTTTTTCCGTTTTCCATCCGTTATAGAGACATACCGCATTCATTAATTTTAAGCAGACCCTCGCATTATTCTCTTTCCTCTTGACTAAGTTTAATATTGTGATTAAAAAATCTATTTTGGTTAAAAAATCTATTTTGAGTTTCTTGAGTATCCTCGTCATCAAGCTGAGCAATTCTACTTTTGTACAATTCCATAGAAAACTGTTTTTGTGCTTCTAAAATGTCTATTTGGTCAAATATATTTGTCCTATCAGCTAAAATAATTTCCTTTACTGCCTTATTGACATAATTTCTTTATTCAAGATTTCAAAAGTACTTTGTGATTTTTTCTCCAAATTCATACCATCTTTATTTAGATCTTAAGATAACACCTTCTACGTATTTTTTCCTAGATTCATCTAATGCTGCTTTTTTTCCTCTAAATTTTCCAGCGTTTCCCCATCTATGTTACTCGACAGTCCCCCTTGAATTTCTATTATTTCCTGGTCAGTTTTCTTCCCGTTTCTCTTTCGTTTTCCTAATAGAATAATATATACTTTCAGATCTTATTTTCATTTTCAAAATTTCCAAGAACATTTGATCATTACAGGAAAGAGAAACATGGAGAAAGTCATCTTTATTTCCCCCTACATAATATTCATTTACAGTGTCAGCTATACACTTTTTGACCAAATCAGTACACTCAATGTTCCTCAACAGTTGGGCATTACATTTTCAATATCCTCTTCCCCTTGAACACGTTGAAAAAGCCACACTCAAAGCCATAGCTGAATGATCAGTCTTATACCCTGGTAAGATACATGCATCTACTGTATTCATATGAATGTCTTCAGATACGAGAAAGTAATCTAATCTACTTTGTTTCTAGGGAGATGTTTGCCTCCGGTATACACTTTTAAGTCTTGATTTGAATTTCGCCAGGGATCAATTAATTCCAATTCGTTTTTCAGGTCTTGAATCACTGCTCTAGACTGTTGGTGTTTATCATGTAAAATATTGTAAGTATCCAAATCTAAGTCTTGAACAGTATTCCAGTCTCCACATTATAATTGATGAGTTCTCAAGAAATAAAATCTCCTCCTTTAACTTTCTAAAGAAGCTAGGATTATCATCATTATAACCATAAAAATTCGCGAGGGTTATTCTGTTGCCATTAATTGCAATATCTAAAATAATAAATCTCCCTTGACTGTCACATCTTTCTGTATGAATTGCGAATTCGACAGTATTTCTAAAAAATATTGCAACCCCAGCACTATTACTAGAGCAGTGACTAAATATACATTTGTGTCCCCATTCAGCTGCCCAATATATTTCATCGTTCTTTGTACTATGAGTTTCTTGCAAACATACTTTAGATACATTCTTTTGTTTTACCCAGTGGAAAATGTCCCTTCGTTTAAAGACTGAACCTTGCAGGCCTCTAACATTCATAGATATAATTTTTATGTTATTATCCATGAAAACAGCAGAAATTTTACATATACATGTTCTTGTACAGGAATGTATGAAGTAATTATCACCTTGAATTTATCATATGCATGGCTTTCACACTCATACTCACAGAGAATACAAACATCCATAATAAATCATCCATGGTGTTACAGTACATGCTGTAGATTTGGCTGCAATTAACATATATACAGTGGACGATAGACAACAAGTGAAGCAACTCCATTTGCAATAACTCTTAAGCACCTCTGACAGACCTTTCCGGAGCTAAAACAGTTTGTAAACCATAGGCACAGATTAATAAGAGTATAAATTACAAAAGAATGAATGAAAGAAGGGGCGAAAGGGAGTAGAGAGAAAATATGAATGAGAGCATACTGAGCATGAATGGGAGACAAAGCTAGCGAGGGAAAGAAGTAACTTATAAAAAATATTAAAACAAATTAGAGTAGAAAGGGGAGTATCAAAAAGAAAGTTCACATACCTATTTGGCCAATTTCATGAATTCATAGAGTTGCATATTGCACTTATATTCTAATTTTCTCATCAATTTCATCATAGATGTCAAATTTTACCCTTTTTCCTGATTTGGTTTTACCATACATAAATCCATTAAAGTACCATGCACTGTCAAGTTCCTGATGCCTGGATAATTTATTGATAAGTTCAGTATTCATCCTGGTCACATCCTCTACCAGTCTAATTCCTCTGTTCTGTTTAAAATCCTTCCGCTTCTTGATAATTGGAAGTTTACAATCCAGACTCCAGAATTTGACAATCACTGGCCTTGGCTGTCCCTGTCGGCATGGGATCCTATGCACAGCCACTATGCCCCAGTTATCCAAATTAATCTTTGTGACTTCCTTCACCAATTTTGGAATTCTCTCTCTCTCAGACTTTCATTCTCCTCCTCCTCCAGCCCTAAAACTTTAACATTCAGCTTCCTTGAAAATTGTTCGATTTGGTTTGAAGCTGCACTTGCTTGTTTTGATCTCCTGTCAGAATCTTTCATGTCACTCCTCATTTTATCATTTTCCTTCTTTGCCTCTTGTAATTTTTCTCGCAATTGGTGGTTTTCGAATTCCAGTGAATCCACCCTATCCTTCAACTCTCCTGTCCTCTCCCTTACTACCCTTTCACTTTCTACAACTATCTCCTTTCTCAGATCTTCCTTCACTTTCTCTAACAATTTCCTCACAATAGTTGAGACAATTTCTGTAAGATCATCTTTTTTCACCAAATCAGCTCCCTCTGAGGCTTTACTTTATTTCATCTAAGTCCAGCTGAATTGTACTCAAGCTTGATTCACTCAAACTTGTGTTAGATGTTTCCATTAGGGCGCCACTCTGTAATCTGGTTTTCTTTTGTTGCTTGTCTTGGTCTTTCTTTCCACTCATGCTTGTAGATAATCTTGTTTGGACTAATTTTTTCTCACTACTCATTTGTGACACTGACAGTTATTACTCACCATGTGCCAAACAATTCTTACAAATGAAGTCAACTAATGGACAAGTAATTACACCGAAATAAGTAAATGAGTCAAACAAACCAGGTAGGGAATGTCTCAAAACTGCACCACTAAGCTTCCTTCTCTACTCCATCATATACGAATTTTGAGTGGAAAAACATTTTTTTTCTTCAAAATTGAGTGTGATCCACCAATAATGTTATATACCCTGCATTCCTTGAATATTCACATATCATCCCAACAAATATGAACCATCTCACTGTAAAAATAACCACTTATAACTGCCAAAATCTACAGAGCCACTTTACTAGCTTCCACCTATAACTGCCATTACTGTCAACCCTATGTTCAGAATATTTTTGTAATTGTTAGGTAACATGACCCATGCGATGGAAGGCAAATATTTCCATGGCTGTCTGGTTTGAGAAGGTTCTTAGTTGACAAATGTGACTGCACTCAAAATACTTTTACGACATTTTACACAAAACGTTGCCTTGATTTATCGTATCATCTAGTAAATATGTTTATTTATATCAAGGTGACATTTTCCTTTGGAAATGAATGAACAACATTGCTCCAGTTGAACTAATTAACCAAAGGCCATATGAAAAAGAAAACGAGTAAATATTTCCTTCGTAGAGCGAGGAGATAAAAACAGTTATGTTCAATATAAATGTCGTATTTACTGCATCTGTTTGATTCTTTACATGTCGAAACTTTATTTATTATATGTTTACTTGAATTTGTACATATTGTGATTTACTGCAAATTGTGCGTTTATTTCAATACAGGATTTACGTCATTTAGAGTTTACGAAACTCTGATGTCAGATTTGAAAGAAATAAAGTCTCTATCTTGAATGTTGTGTAATTCTATTAATCGCATCTATTCTTCCTCTTGACTGAATGCTTATCCAACAATGAGGAGATAGAGAACGATAGGGAGTAAACGTTGACGGAACAGAAAAAGATCCCGTGTCACTTAACATTTACGCATCAGTGGGACGATGAACACTTTCGACCCATATTCATAACAGTTCATAAATTGAGCTACGCGTCTTTCCTTTATACCCAGAACATTAACATTATATGCACCCAAGACATTAACATTACATATCAATATTTGTGGTATACATATTTACACCCAAGACATTAACATTACATATCAATATTTGTGGTACAAAGAGAAGAGAAGAGTTTACTGGAAGAAGTAGGATGTCGGATCCCAGTAGTACAAAATTTACAGTCAAAAGTTTGGGATCCAACAATTAAATACACAAACTGAAATCCAAATCCTAGTCTGCAATTTGAATTCCTAGATACAGTATCAATGTCTGAATACAAAGAAGGTAAAACATGGCAAATGTTCTGTAATGTTTCAATGTATTTACAAGAAGTATATATGCTTTTTACTGTATCATATAGAACTGGACATAAACGACCAACTGCAAGCAACGAGACGTAGATGAACAATGATCCGAAGGAACGTAATCTCCACATATAAAAACTACACCAATTACGTGCCGCTATTATAGACTTTGTGACATGTCAATTTTAAATTTCAACCCACCCACTCCCAAACATTATATAATTCTGCTGCCAGGAAATGTTTGGATTTCAAATAAATATTGATTCATTTACAGTAATGGTCTTCCAAAACGTGCATATAGAGAGTAGAAGCTTATTTCTGTTCAAACAAAGTCACATATTTAACTTAAAACTTTCAGACATCGATTAGCTCTAAAATGATCCATTGAAGGAAGAAAGCTCTTTCAAATATCGCAAAGGACACTTCATGCGGTCGAATCATCATAATTTGTTTCATAATTGTGTATTACATGGGTTCGAAGTTTCAACGACACATCAAAGCTGACTGACCTACTTTTTTCTCAGTCGCCATGAACACAAGCTTGTGATCTTTTATTCAAGAAAAGGATAAATATATACGTATATGTGTGTGTGTGTGTGTGTGTGTGTGTGTGTGTTTCTTTATGTGTATGTGTTCCAGTAAATAGTACAGCTACTGGCACCTTCATGTCAACATGAGGATGCTAGATCAAAAACGTCCTATCACACCACAAACCCCTAAACTATATATATATATATATATATATATATATATATATATATATATGGAGAGAGAGACAAACAAACAGAGAGTAAAAATAAAATTTCTTGCTTCTTTAAATGGCAGTTGATTAAATATTTTTACCTATGTTTGTACTTACAATAATTTAATCTAGGTAGTCCTATCAGTCAAAAGTAATTACAGTATATAGTTTGGACTGTACTCATTTAAAGTCATATGGCCAAGATACGGTGCGTAATGATCAGTAAGGGCACATAAAACCCTTAACATGAATACTAATTTACCTTGTTAGAAATACTTAGCTCTGATGACTAATTCTCATCAGTTTTCTTATCTCTTGTATCATCTCTGCAAATATGTTTGCTTCTCTGTGTCATGGTTCAGATATAGTTTTTGTCGTAGCCCTTTGTGTGCTAGTCATTGGGAGAGAGTGGGACATTTTAGGTGGTAGAAACGTATGGGGTCAGAACAACAAAGGTTTATCCAAAAATAGTCAGCGTTTTTCTTGATGGAGCACGGTTACATGATTATTTATTTATTCATTTCGAGTGATTGTACGAGAAACACCCGTCACAGTTGGGGTTTGGGGTGGGGGCAAAGCTGTAAGATACGACCAATGAACTAGAAAGAGTATTGCAGGTTTTTTTCCAGGTCAGGAATGAAAGGTACTGTGAAGACCTGTATATATTTTATAGTGAGTGTAAAGCTAGCAAACATGCATGTTTTCGGCAGAAATGTGTATTTTTTCCGGTGTTGCAGCACTTGTATTGCTATCGAAGATGATGTTTGTGGTGTGCAATCTACGTCCTCTAATTCTATCAAAAAGTTATGAAACGGAATATGTAGGTTAGCATATTTTTCTGCCTTTCAGACAAATCATTTTACACTTGCTATGTGTCTTCAAATAATGCATCAACTCGTACATTCTTATTTCCTCAGAATTTTCTCTCGCAAACATTGATGTCTCATATGTTTATCTGACGTCATTAGGTACTATAGTCGTTCAGCGGATTAAAGACATATTGAAGATTATATTCGTAATATTTGAGAGAATATATCATCTTCCGATAGATTTTATGCAGGTATAGCTTGATGTAAGGCAGTTTAAGTTTGCTTGACCTGCTGGTGAGCGGCTGTCATACGCCGCTACCGCACGGTCTCGGCGAATTCTAACTTTGTCCAATGAACAATTGATCCTGACCCCACACTCCAACGTCAACATCAACATCAATACATCTAAAATTGAGTGGGAAGGGTCAGTGGAAACTTGAACTAATATACTCTGTGTTGCGGAGGAGTCAAATACAGTTTTGCATGAAATGAATCAAATCAGATTGACACTTCATTAGCATAGTTTTCACTGCCCCGTCCTTCCAAAAAGCAGGTAAATAAGGTGTGAATGTCTGGAATGTCCTGTATGCGAATGGGATACAGCACATACGTAACATGCAGGTTCTTTATTACAACTATTTAATTGTTTGAGTTCAAAAATGAGACATTCATTTTCGAATATTTTAACTTCATTTTCTTATATTTCAAAATGCGTCTTATAGACAAATTTTTTTACCATTAAAAAATCATTTTATAATTATAGAAAATCGTTTTCTAAAATTGGTGAAGGCAGTGTAATCAAGCCACCATGTTATATTGACTTAAAAAGTTTGATAAACATTGCTTCTCAGAACAGAAAACTGAATTAGATGCAGGTATGTCTACTTTCTTCCACGTTTAATACCTATATACTCGTACCATTTTGTGTAACTGGCCTCCCAAGCTCGGCCATCAGAAGAAGTGTCACTTAATGTTAATATGTGTGGATCTGATTCCTAATTGTCGAGATCTTCACGAGTCAACCATATTTACTAAGTTTGATCCACTCAGGTCAGAAATTTAGTCTCTAGAGTGGTAACAAGCTCAGCCCATCAGAAGTAATCTCATTTTATTTACATGCGAAGACTTTGCCCGTTTTCAAACTTGTCCGAAATAATGATATAAGCTCACATTCCAAATTTGATCTCAGTCGGATTAGAAATTTGGCCATCAAGTGGCAAAGAAAGCATGCAGTCAGACTGAACACAGGCTAATTATTATACGTGGATCTTGCTCTTTATAAAATTCGTCTGAAATCCTGATGGTAGAACCCCATATTTCAAGTCAGATCAAAACTGGATCAGAAATGAGGCGTGCTGATTTAGGATGGACATAAGACAGACGCGGGCCATACCTAGAGTTTACTTGGCCCTGCGACCAGGTAAGCTAAAAATTTCTTAATCTTAAATTTATACCGTGAAATCCAACTATCTAGCTAACTGCTCTTCTTTGTACTTTTATTGGTAGTGTTTCGGAGGACACTGATAAAAGCTGAAGAACTTCATGAAATGTACAAATACAAGCATCTACTGTTTCCGTTATCCGACGTTATGATGGAGCATGAAAATTCTTATGGTGAACAGGAAGCTGGATAACGGGAAGACTTCCTCTGTGCATGGAAGTAAATTGAGGGAGAGGAGGCTGGCATAGGAATTATATATTATAATGAACATTTCCCCACTTCTGGGATTCTCCAAGGAATGTGCTTAGACCATTCTTATTGCTTGCACACATACATAATATGGAGGTCAATTTGTAATCAATTAATCTTTTATTATCTGAAGATTCATCTTTAATTCTTTGGATAACAATGGTTAAAATACATATAATACAGACACATTTCTAATAATACATCATCGCAAAACCAGTACCCATTATGACCAGCATGGTCTCTCATATGTATTCCCCTTCTCAATGAATCCTATTCACCGGGAGAGATTACATTTTTATTTACTCACTATCTGATTATTGTGTAAGAGAGAATTTGTTGTCCTTGTTTCTTCTTAAAATTTGTGGTGGGTAAAGAATAAGATACTGCTGAGTTCTAGGTTGGCTTGCATATCTAAACAAAAAGATGAACACATAAATGAGTTAAATTCAATAGGAGGCTCAAATGCGTCGACTCACCTGGCTGACATCTGTTTAATAGCCTTAGATCGCTCACCTGGCTGACATCTAACAGCCAGAAATTACTCATCGGGTTGAAATTTAATAGCCTGAAATTGCTCACCTGTCTGGCATCTGTCTAATAGCCTAAGACTGCTCACCTGGCTGATATCTGTCTAGTAGCCTGAGATTGCTCATCTGGCAGAGATTCGTCAAACAGCTTGCAATTGCTCACATGGCTGACATCTGTCGAATGGCCTGAGATTACTCGCCTGGCTGACATCTGTCTAATAGCCTGAGACCGAGCACCTGGCTGACATCTAACAACCAAATGTCAAGAAGTCAGAGGCAGTACGACGCTTTCTACTGAGGTAGTTCCCCAATGTTGTTGTTTGCATATGCTATCAAATAGCTGCCTCAAGCTTTCTCTATTTTTAATCTTCTCATCCGTATCTATAAGCGCATTATCATATCTTTTTTGTTCAATATTGAAAAGTCTTTATGCCAGGATGATTTCTGTCACAGCTGGTCAAATTCCGTTCAGCATCGTTTTGTAAACAACTGAAGTTGTGTAAATGTTATTCTGCTTTTTACTAACGGGGCTGATATGTAATGGAGGAACGGCATCTTTAGTATGGATCTGAATATCAGCTTTCTCAGAAGATGAAAAAAAGCAATATTGATGGATGAATGACGCACGAAAGAAAATACGCGATGGACGCAGGGTGATACCTTAAGTTCACTTGGCCTAAGTAAAGAAAAGAATCCGTTTAAGAACTTTTTCGTCAATTATTTTTCTTTAGTGCATAAGTGAAATTAAAGTGATGATTTATATCTGTATTCCAAACTTTTCAGAAAGAAAAACAAAAGAAAAAGTTATAGTAATTAGTAATGTATTAGTCTTGAGCAAATTCTGAACCTTTTCGAAAATAGCTTTCTCCAGAACGTCCATGATCTGTGAAATACACAACATTAAAAGAAACGAAAAGACTTTGCGGCACAATCATTGCATGGAAAACTTTGTTTAAAAAAGCAAATGTACTATAGCAACACTGGCAATATAAATCAGCATAGAAAATCTTACATTATGTTCCTAATCTCAAAATCAAGAAATCGTTCAAAAATAACTTTACAAATAAAAAGGGCAGTGTTCATACGATGCAGATGATCCCGAGGTGATACCTTAATAAAGTTTTCCAACAAACCAGTAAAATTCCAACTTAAATCTGTGTATGTGTGTGCGTGTGTGTGTGTGTGTGTGATTTAGATTTTAACGTAGCTTTAATAATTTTTCAGTCATATCGCTAAGATGTCTGCTGTGTGACAGTTTCCAGTGATGTCTAGCACTGGGGCATCATGCCGCAGACATGTGGCGTGATGTCCCACCCAGTCACATTATCCTGACACCAGGCCGACCAGTCCTAACACTAACCTCTTAATGCTGAGCGCCAAGCGAGGCAGCTGCTAGTACCATTTTTTAAAATCTTTGGTATGACTCGGTCGGAGCTCGAACCCGCGACCTCCCGCATCCGAGGCGGACACTCTAACCACTAGGCCACCGGAGCTGGCGTAATCAAGTGGTTACATCGCTTTCCCAACTTAAATCTGGTCTTTACAACAATGCGGATGACAACACACTAACGTATGTCCACAGAGACTATAATGTTATGAAATGTACCCTGCAAATTAGTTTCATGAATCTGATCAAGAGGTTCTCAGACGATCATATAAAAACTAATCCCGATAAGTTCCAGATGTCGCGGAATTGTACAAATCCCTTTTTTTATTTATTAAATACATCTACTCAGGTTTCGGTTTTGTTTTTTTTTTTGTGTGTGTACCACGGGTGATTTATATATATTGTACAATATTTTGAAACAGTGAGTTCGGTTCATCCTATGCCGCACGTGCGAAGTGCTTTCGATGGAAAAAATAGATATTTATCAAGCGCACAGATGATGTGGGGCTGCATCGTCTGTGTATAAATACCTCACCTTAGGACGAAAACTTTACACTACGGAAACGTCTTGTCAGTGAGCAGTCTACTTAAGACTTGCAAATCTCCAGCTGTAGAGCTATATGAGTTATTTATTAATTTCTTATGTATATTATAGGTTATAGCTATTGTACTACCACGTTTATTTTTATATATTTTCTATGTAACTCCGGCTTGCGTAGAATAATGCAAATATTTTCTATTCTTGTATGTGACTTAACAGGAGAGCTATATTAGCAATAAAGTTGCATTTTATTAAGAAACGTTTAGTACCACAGGATTCTTATCGGACACAGGTAGGTCCACTTCTGAACCTGTTTATTGCTTTGTAATGTTGTGCCGATAATGTAATTTGTATAGCTTACCGTATATAACGTCACTACGTGTTATCGTATATGCCTGTTTTATTCTTAGTACACGGTGTTAGATTTATTTTCAGCTGATCAGAGTTGACGGGGTAGCAGCTGTAGAGCTGACCATAAAGTTGAATAGCAGCTGCAGAGCTGACCCTAGTGATAAGAGTTGACGGGGTAGCAGCTGTAGAGCTGACCATAAAGCTGAATAGCAACTGTAGAACTGATCATAGTTGACGGGGTAGCAGCCGTACAGCTGACCATAAAGCTGATCATAGCAGCCATAGAGCTGATTGAACAGTGTTTTGCTGGTTGAGTAGCAGGTGATCGGACGTGGCTGACCGATTGGTGGGCGCTGATTGCCTAATTGACCAAGTGATTGAAAATGGTGGTCGGTGATCACCTGTAAAGCTGACTGCTTGATTGACCAGTGTGACTGATAGCCAAATATTCTAGTGACGGAGTGTTCTGTGTAACTCCATACATGTATCCTTTTAGCCGTGGGCTAATTTTTGGGTTTGTTGTACCCAGTGTTTTGGGACTGTAAAGATATATTGTACGATATCTGTCTCATTTTTTTCATCATTTTACTTTTTGAGTAAAGTACATCATTTTTCACTATTTGAGTGAATAAGGCATTTTTACTATACGAGTAAAGTACATCATTTTTGCTATCTGAGTAAAATACATAATTCTTTTCGTCGTGTGAAATTACTGTGAATCATTAACCTTTGTCCTTGTACTATGTAAGGTCATTTACTTGTATTCGTGTTCAATTATTAGGTTCGTGCGGATTGTATTAATTTCTCCAAAAATTGGGTCTTATACATGCATGTATTAATCATAATTCTTTTTTCATTTGAGTCATCCATCAATTAACATTGTATTTTTGTCACCATCAAAAGTGTTGTTATAAATCCGAACCCAACCCGGTTATCTTGTTACACCAGAATATTGTACTAGGTAAGAAAACTGAAGAACGCTTGGAGACATTTTCTGTCAACAAGACTAATACCTCGTTTGATGATTCATTTAACTCTTGAGAATCCATTTAGACTCTGTGCTAAATTTTAACTGACAAATCAATAAGATCCTTCCAGAAATATTTCAACAATTAAATGTTCTTAGACGAAGAGATTCGTTTTTAAAGCTTGTTCTGCGATAAATAGTACTATCATGATGTAATTGTTCTGAAAAGTCTTATTGTTTAATGTAGGATTGTTTTGTGTGGTATGCTTGATGTGTAATGACTTTTTCACTTGTATTCGTTTTTGTATCCTTTAACACAAGCATGTTTAAAGTCTTACTGTTTCGTGTCACTTTTATTTTCGAATTCTATCTAAAGCCACCTTTTCCCTCTAACTTGTAATTATTTTCTCCCTCTTTACGTCCATTATGTTCTTTTATTCTAACTGTTATGTGTTATTTTATTTGTATGTGTGACATGGTATCCATGCACGTCTCAACTCTTGAACTGAAGAAAATATTTTACAATTAAAGGACGGCTGCCAATGTATTCATCATGGCACATTTCGACTACTGCCGTCTACCCAGATATACATGTGCACGTGAAGACCGTTCTCCCTCTATCATTAATGCCTTCAGTCAATGTTAGAAATCCTACTTTTAAAAAATAAAAAATAAACGAAAATCCAGTGTCTGACGATATACTCTATTCGGGTCTTAACCGGTAATTCAAATGAAGTAATCAGGCCGTTTGCTTATGAAGTATATTTTAATCAACCTGACGCTTGCATGCTACATTATATAGCATGGTAAATCAAATGAAATATCTATGCTTTTTGGTTATAAAGTATAATCAAATCAACCTGACGCTTGCATGCTACATTATATAGCATGGTAAATCAAATGAAATATCTATGCTTTTTGGTTATAAAGTATAATCAAATCAACCTGACGCTTGCATGCTACATTATATAGCATGGTAAATCAAATGAAATATCTATGCTTTTTGGTTATAAAGTATAATCAAATCAACCTGACGCTTGCATGCTACATTATATAGCATGGTAAATCAAATGAAATATCTATGCTTTTTGGTTATAAAGTATAATCAAATCAACCTGACGCTTGCATGCTACATTATATAGCACTGTGACTCAAAATGGAATAGCTAGGCTGTTAAGTTGTAAAGTACAGTCTGATTAACCTGCTGGCTTCAGGCCGGTCTTCAGACAATGCGAGCAAGGCGATTACCTTCGGACCAGCGCCTTAGGGGCCCTGCGCTCCAATTGACAAAAAATTAGATTCCAGCTGCCAGCGTGGAGCCATGGGCATCGCAAACTGGCTGGCTTGCTACATTATATAGCGCATGGAAGGATTTCGTTCAAAGCGTATTAGTAACACACACCGAATATTTGAACATATCAAATGAAGAAGACGAAAATCTACTTACAGGGTAACATGCTCGACAATTTAAGAAATTTGTTAACACACTGAAGGCCGTTCAGGTGTCTTGCACAAGCATTATGCACCTCCTTTCTTGAAAAACAAGACGGTATATTCAATTGTTAACTTTAATATGTCACTACTGTTTTATGCCGTTGTTTCACAATGTTTACAACCTGACTATATCTTCGGGACCGGTGACTCAATGGTTAGCGTCATTGACTAACCAACAAAAGGGCGCGGGTTCGAATCTTACCATCATACTAGCCTGGATCAGCTACCATGGTGTGTAATTGGACAACTGCCTTGGCACTAAATAACCTACTTGTGTTGCTGTGCCGTAAAGCACCAAACCAAACCAAAATTAATTTGCAATATAGAAAAATATTACCAGTTTATCAGAAATGGTGATATCATTAACGTAGTTTAAAATACTTCATTTTTGACAATTAGACGCTTTAACATCTATATTTCTAGGGCTAAACACAACCTCTTTTCTAAACTACTACCCCCCCCCCCAACAGCTTTCCCATTCACTGGCACAGTCCGAAATTAAACACGAGAGTTGGATAGGGTGAAAATGTAACATAGCAACTTAAATGTTTGAGTGGATATAAGTGGTGTATTTCAGAGTCCAGGCTCTATAGGTGATGTCTTTTAAGTACCCATGCTGTATAAGTGATATATTTTATGTGCCCATGCTCTATGTAATGTATTTTTGTGCCTAGGCTATAAATGTGATGTACGCTGTGTAAGTGATGTATTTTATGTGCCCATGCTCTATGTAATGTATTTTTGTGCCTAGGCTATAAATGTGATTTACGCTGTGTAAGTGATGTATTTTATGTGCCCAGGATCCTTAAGTGGTGTAATTTATGTACCCAGGCTCAATCTAATTTGTCATGGAATGTAACCTAGGTTATTGGCATGCATCGGAACATGCATCTGGTTTCATTGGACAATGGCCGATTTAAGTTCTGATTTTGTTTTTTAAATCCTGAAAACCTTAACTCAAAATTTATGAATTCGGATTTTAGTTGAATCGAAAACGGAACAAAATTCAAAAAACAACATTGTAATAATTGTTAGACACTTTACAAATTTATAACTATCTTTTTAATCAAGTTATAGCCTTACTTGTTCCTTTTAAGGACTTGGTCAGAAGTATAGAAAACTTGGGAATTCTGGCTCACCTAGCTACATGCGTGAGCTAGGTCAGTGAATCCCCCATGTATCTATACTACTGCGGTGTTGGGGGGTTGTGGCTCACTTGTGTGATCGATGGGGGTTCTAGTTCACTCAGAGAAAAACTGGGGGGGTTTGCCTCACTTAAGGT
Source organism: Megalonaias nervosa (assembly GCA_016617855.1). Lineage (NCBI taxonomy): Eukaryota > Metazoa > Mollusca > Bivalvia > Unionida > Unionidae > Megalonaias > Megalonaias nervosa. The sequence continues at coordinate 12,757 of JAECUM010094788.1, read as the reverse complement.
TCAATGAAAATCGTTTTCCTGCGCGCCGTGTTAGAGATATGCTTGTGTTATCCTTGAAGCGGCGATCGATTGGAATTTAGTGAGGAGTATCGCAGCAGTATTCCAATACCGGAATTGAGTGAGGAGGAACATGTTGCCTGGCTGAAGCATGCGGATGAGTTGATAGCGTATACGAATAAGGATTTGAGTTATCTTCCAAAGATGATGTATTGTGAGGAGAGCGAAGACGAGTACAAGAACAAAGAGTGGGTGAGGCGCAGTCACAGTTATCAGCGTCCAGTGCAGCGGTATAATCAGCAATATTACATAAAAAATAAGCTGAAGCGTTTTAATTTGTCAGCGTCGAAGCAAGATCAGTTTTACCAGCTGCTGAAGAGGGTGACTCGGTATCCACTTCCAGATCGTGTGAAATTCATCAAATTTGAAGATGTATTCAAGCGCGTATTTGAAGTGATGGGTCTTCACCAACATGCAGCAAAATACAAAACAGTATCTCAAAAGAGCATCGGCAAGGCGTACGAAAAGATTATTTCAGAGACATTGTCGTCTCAGGAAGTCGTTGGAGTATGAGTAGACAATGACGTTAAAGATGTCGTTGGGATCCACGAATTGAATTGTTTAGGATAACCAAACCATTTGACAAGCTATTTTCTTTCCTTTGGTGGAGATAACCTTTTCGACTCTGAAGAGGTTTTTTGTTTTTTATAATTTTTGATCATAAAAGAAACCTGTATGGGCTCTCCCGAAGTATCTTTGAGCGTGTACGTGACCGGAATGGTTTATTGAATGGTATCGACGACGAAGACTTCTTCGGTCCAGTTAGGGGTGTGTCTCTTTTCGAATGTAGTTTTTTGCCTGCTATTTCTGACATGGTCGCCTACTTTGAATTTGGATCTAAAAAATAAGGCGTCTGTGACCTGTTGTTTTTTTGTCAACTGAAGATGCTTCCGTGGGAGTCATTTAATGCTGCGGTGCCATGTGTGATTGCATTGGTCAACGATTTCTGGCAAAAAAATCTAATTATAGGTTGGTGTTATCGCCGGTAAATCTCTTCCATACGAGATTTTTGAGAGTTCTGTTAAACCGCTCTACGACAGCCGCTTTGATTTGGTTGTGTGTGCTGTACAAGATAATATTATTTTTTGAAGCCAATCTGAGACGGTTTTGTTATAAAATTCACTACCATGATCTGCCCATAATTTATTGGGCTTTTGTGCATCTACAATGCTATCAAACGCTTCAACGATAGAATTTCCTCTTTTGTTTTTCAGATGAACTATCCATGCGTATTTTCTGAACACATCGATGACCGTCATGAGATACTTGAAATGATCGTTGTACGCGCTGTAATCTCTCATGTCGACGAGATCTGCCGACCATATATCGTGTCTGCGTCGTGGAAAATGCTTGTGTGCTGGTTTATGCTGTTCTTCTGCGAGCGTCGAAAGATCTTCTACCACAGCTGACTCTTTCACTTTACCTGGAATCCCGATGCCCAGATTATGTTTGGTGCCATTAATGCCACGCACAAGAGATCGGTCTACACGTTCTCTGAAATGTTTGGCTAGAGTGTTTTTAAGTCCCTCAGCATGACTCGATCGCAGCCCGCTTTGTCGTCGGGATGATCTCTGTAACATATATCGTGTTGCATCGCGATGGCATAGACACCATTGTAGGGCTCTTGACTGGTCAGCGGCTGATCGTGTTCATCCAGTTGCTGTTCTAAGAGATTCCACGGTTCGATGTATTTATATCCTGTCAATGTCCATCCTCCACAGGGTCTTTGAAGTTTTCCGATCAGCGAATGGACGTCCACGGCGCCACCGAGAATTTGTCTCTCTTCGCACATTTACAGTCACCCATGCACAGATTTCTTTCCATGCGAAGGTCTTCACAGCTCGTGTCGAGGTCACAGTGCCTACAATGGAGTATTTTTTTTATACAGAGCCATGACATAAAGTCGCACACAACACTGTTTGTCGGAAGCATAGTTGCACAAGGTCTATATTTTAGTGATCTCGGCTGCTGGTATCGCTTTACCTGTGACGATGTGTAATTTTTTGGAACCACATACTGCACACCTCGATTTGATCATGAGGCGATCATTCTTCGTGACCACCGCGACGGAGTCGATACTCTCAGTTCTGGTTTTGCACTTAAGGCACCACAAGTTCATGTTGGCTGTGTTACGTTATTGTTGAAATTATTTTAGCGACAAAATGACTTCGAGGGGTGATTTTCTGCGTACCTACGTTGGATGTAATCGATGCAGTAGCATCCACACGTGCTATCGTTGACGTCTTGAAGCTGTAATGAGTTATACACGGCTCCTTTATGCGATGGTTGGAGGTAGCGCACGACTTCATCGGGAGGAGGTAAACCAAACGAATCGAAATACTTTACATCGCCGTAAGGTGGATCGTTGACCACGGGGACCCGGTGAGTGCCATGTCCATCGTAATAATTTTTCAGGTTAATCCCGCAGCTCTCGTCGGACGTGATCTGTTCAGGAAGCTGATCCTTAGAAAAGACACCTGAAATTTCCAACGCTGGGTACTAATTCTTACTCCATGTCGATGTTGGATAGCGGAGGAAACGTTGTCGTAGGAGTCAGTCTCCCACGTTAAAACCTTTTTGCTCATGCCTTTGATGAAATGTCCTTTACCGCGCATGGTTCCAGGAAGTTAGATTCCTTTTCCGATACCGAGTAATCCTGGAATTAACGATCCAGTGATTCCTGCTAACATTGCTCCGATGAATCCTCCTTGTTTGGACAGCTGTGACGCCGACAAGTAAAGAACGATGCCTTTTCGTGCATCAGCGTTTTTGGCTACCTACGTGGTCTAACGGTGGGTCAACTTGACTCGGTCCGGTCCTGTGAGTGCCGGAGCTTTAAGCCTGATCGATACTTGGCTTTAATGGGTTGCTGCCACAGCGATACTTTTCTTCTACTGTGGTGACAGCGTTATACTATTATTATTTTGGTTTTCTTGCGACAGGTTTATTTCAATAGCCATGGTTGACATAACCAAAGCACGATGTCACGATGACACGTTTATGTCGGAGATTTCCGCCGCGGTAGTTTCTGCTACGAGAAACACCATTTCCCATCATCGCTTTATGTGTAGCTCCGGTAATGGCTCCAGTCGCCTCAGCCAGTCCTAGTGGTGCAAGAACCGATGCGTTTGGATCTCCGATGTTGGGACGACTTTTCTCCATACAAGGATGTTCAGTTTTTCATTGAGTACGTCCAACGTCATGAATCTGTCTGACGTCACCAGCGCGTACAGATGTAATAATCGTCACTTGGATCGCCAATAGTCTACCGGATTTCAATGTCGGCGGACAGTTAGAGAAATCTTCCAGTGAGATCTGCGTGCCCGTGTCCACGTCCTTGTACTTCTGCATGGCCTCCACCAACATCACGTATACACGAGAATAATTTCGGGTGCCTACACCGAAGTTGCATTATCTCCCCCCCCCTCTCTCTCTCTCTCTCTCTCTCTCTCTCTCTCTCTCTCTCTCTCTCTCTCTCTCTCTCTCTCTCGACGTAAATACGAGACAGATTAAGATGTTTACACGCGTCCTTGTTTCCTTCTTTATCTCTGCGATGTGTTACTAGCTGAAACGCTACGAACACGTGTCTGGGAAGCTGGCTGCCTGGATTGGTGGCGACTCTCCACGACGTGGTCACCAGATCAGCGGCATATTGTTGCATGTAAATGCAGGATTGCTCAAAGAAAAGCTTGTTGGTGGATCTGGCCAACGTCGATTTCAGTTCGAGCATGCGAGTCGTCGATGGAGTGATTTGGGGCATCCACAGCGACAACCACGTCATGGCGAATTTTCCATCCACCAACAAGCTTTACTTTGAGCAATACTGCATTTACATGCAACAATATGCCGCTGAGCGTGATTTACACCTCTGAATACCGTTCGGATATTCCTGCACAAGCCAAAGATGATGCCGTGAGGAAGCAACATGCAGATCTCATGCTCGAAATCGTTGAGAGCGTGTCGAACTGCGAATTCCATGTTGTTGGTAGAGGTACGTGTGTGCCAGTGCTGATGAGATAGTGTTTCTCACCAGGGTCGATCCTGCAGCGTTTGCTGTCATATCGGCCAAAAGATACGCATCTGCTACTGAAGTTGCTGATCTGTACAAGATAACGTTAGCGGTTTCTACATCCGTCAGCTCAGCGGCATTGGCTGAGGGTGTACCAGTGTGAAATTCGTTGCTGGCAGCCGTGCCAGTGTTCGTATCCCTGAACCACCACATGTTAGTGGCACACGTCCACATGTAATCATCGCTGAACATGATCGGGTTCAGGATCGTGCTAGCTTGGGGAAAGTATTCATTTATTTCTTCCAAGGCCTGATTGTTCGGTTGGTACTGTGCCGACTTAAATAACGACCATCCGTTATTTTTACAGCGTGACTTGTGCGCCTGGTGCATAGTTTCCGCCCGTCGCAGGTGAACTTTCTCGCGGACCTCTAGAGAGGTCTTATGGGGAAGCAAATACACATCTTTGTCACGGGTCTCTATTTTGCTATGCGTGCTCTCTCTAAGAGTGATGATTGTATCCTGATATTCGACATACTCTTACTCGGTTGTCAAATCGTCGATGGGAATGTCATTGTTCAGCCGAAGGTAATCGAGAGTAAACCTCGCATACATGACGTGGCTATGTTATGACACACTGATAAAATCGCACGGTTATTAAAAGGCTTTATGTATTTTGTTGATGTTTTTACCACAATCTTTTTAATCCCTAACCGGACATGACGGTTCCAAGAGATTGCGTTGGTGCAACTCCACCCATCTTTTGCTCAAGATCCTGTAAATTCGTTTCTGATCGCGCGCTGAGAAACGCCCCGGTTTTCTTGAGGGCATGTTTTGCCTGCATTGAAAGATCGGACAGCTGGGCTGTCTGAAACTGTGTCGCCGGAGTTGTCTGTGGTGAAGGTACCGACTGAGGTGTTTCGGAAATTTACTAGCTAATTTTTGTCCCACGGCCATTCCAGCTACAGAGGTCCCTCCGGTAGCTCCAGGTTCAGCTTCTTTGAGGACAACTGGAGTTGCTTTCGCTGCAATAGCTGGAACGAACTGACCTGTGAGCCATAAAGTCAATACAGATATCGTGTTCATGATTAGATAATAAATGAATGGATTAGGATGAATTTGCATTAGCGATCCCGGAGGCACCTTTAATCGCTGTAGAATAAATCACGTTGGAGGCCGAACCGACGGAAATGAGCGATCTTTGAGGGATCGAGCAGTTAATATGGAGGCTGTTCACGTCGGTGATGTTGACTGAAATATCTCCCTCGTGTACTCCAATTTCTGATAAAACAGTACTAGAGCTAAAACCGAGGATGGATCCAATCGACTGACTGATGTCAAGTCGCACAATGTAATTTCCAGAGACAGTAATCCTGGTTCTCAGCGTGGAGTAATTTGGTTCGATTTTAATATTTGCAAAGACGTCTCCGTTAGACATGATCAGTCTGGAGATTTCCGTGGCAATTTGGGTGATGATGTACCCGCCTGGCGAGATCGTGATCGTTTTTCAATGAATCGATGGCGATGATGTCAAGTACGAAAACTGACTGTTGCTCGCAGTGACGTTAAAAAAGTTATTCCAATGCGATCTCGTATGGCGCCTGTTGGTCTAATTCAACCAGGGGATTATACCGCACCGTGGAAGTGACCGAACGTGAATCGAACAACAACGTGGCATCGCTAAGAGCCATGTGGAAAACAAAGTTTTCTGAAAGCAAGGCTGAAACAAAGTTTTCTGAAAACAAAGTTTTCTAAAGCAAGGCTTTCTGAAACAAAGTTTTCTATGTAAGTGCATGTCACTAAATCAGGTCCTCGTAGAGAATCTGCCACTGATCCGCATTGACAAGCTTGCTATTCAGAAGATGACTGAGGATATCCACCATATAGGTATGGATTTCCACGCCGTCATTTCCCGCTTGTTTGGAGGGAATCAGCAACTTTAATCATGAGACGATCTCGGCTGGATTTTGGTAGTAGCTGATGACATCAGCACTACCGTTCTGGATGCTTTTTCCTTTACGGAGGCCTTGTCCAGTCGTTGGCTTTTTCTGCTGCCTGGACTCCTCCTCTTCCTGACGACGTCTTGCCATCTCATAAGGACGGTTCATTCTTATGGTCTCTTGTCTCAGTTTCTTCTTTATAATTTTTCCCACTTCTCTAAGTGAGGCTTCTGTTAACCCTTTCGACACATCTGCAGGCAGACTCTCTAAGGTCTATGGATCCACCGACGACTGTTCTTTCAACCGAGCAGACTCTGATCCTGCTCGAGTTTCACTTCGCTTTACTAAGGGCGCTGTAAAGGTTGCATCTGTCGTGGGTCTGACACCTGAGCGGTTGACTCTCTGACTTTACTTCCTCCCTCAGTTCATCATTGTAATCATTTAACTCCCTAAGCAGCTGGTTCATGTATTTTTTCTCGTTCTCGTCCTTGTTGTGCTGAATCAACGATCCGTACTTATGGTTGACATAACTTTACGAGCGACGTCCAGCTACCACTTTAAAGTAATTATCCTCGGCGGACGATCCTAACGTCATATGCTCCTTCATTTCTGGAAGTGTTTCTCTTAGAAATTTTTTTCAGCCATTCTCCGTTTAAAACAGTAAGATTTTGATAACGAATATCAAACGCCAAATCAGTTAGAGCAATACTGATCTTCATATGCTCACGTTTGTTTTCTTTTTTTCTTCCTCTTCCGAAAACTCACTCTGAAACTTTTCTTTTTCCAGCTGAATCCTTTTTTCCTCATTTTTTAGCGATTCAAGACTGGCTTCGGTTTTTTTCTTGTCTTCTTCCATCTATTATAGTGACGCTGCTGTTTCTTTTTCTTTCTGTTTCATTTTTTCAGTTCGGCCTTCCTGGCGTCTCCCCTTTGTTCTGATTCAGCTCGCATCATCATCGCGGCGACTTCACCTTCAGGAGACTCCGGTGTTAATTCTTCCAGCAATCGTTGTTGTGATCGTTGGGTCGATTTCAGTGTGTCCAACACTGATCTTGCTTCGTATCATACGTCGTTTTCGCCAAGTCCAGTTTAGTGACAAGTGGCGTGAACAGTACCGGCGACATCGCGCTGAAATGACTGCTGACCTATCTTGTCCTCGAGGACGCGCTGACATAACTTCGCCCGCTGCTCGACAAACGTTTTGAGGACATCCTCGAGCTGACGACGACTAGTGATCTTTTCAAACGGCGTGAGGACTACAGAAAACGCTTTTTTCCGTGGTTGACAACTACGTTGCTCATATACTAATCGGGGATGTAACATTCCTCAAAACCTTTTCGATAGTGTTCACGGATCGTCTCCGCATCTCGATAAAACGCCATAAAATCGTGTTTGGATGCCGATGTCGCAGCAGCGCAGCAATCTTGGTATTGTAACTGCAATGGTCTCTCGCGATCGCGTTGATGTCCCTGTGGTTGAGTCCTGAAAATGGCACAAAGCATCCCGTGTTACGTCGGATGTATTTAAGCACATAGTAGCAGGAATGAGTGATATAAATACTCTTACATCGCTAGTTTCCTGACAATGAAAAATGCAGATCCGGTTCACGTTTTCGCGGTCGATTTTAATATCGTCAAACACGATGATCTTATGCGTGTCCGAATCCACTTATTCTATGGGTTGTATCTGATCAGGATCTGCTATGGTGAAAATATCGTTTTCCACATCTCCCATGAAATCGGCAGCAACGCCGTTGCGTACCTCGTGCAACGTCCTGTATTTGTCCTGGTGAGGATTGAGCGTATAAATAATCAATCGATCGTACGTCAACATGTTGTTCAGGAGCATGTTCATGAGCAGATTCGTTTTACCACGACCAGTCGGACCCACAACCATGTAATGGCAATCAGGCATCAAAAAATGATGCTGGTGCGCTTTCGTTTTCGCCTTCGTGTCAAAATTAATGATGTTCATTTTCTATATAATTCACCATCATGTCGTACACGCCCTTTGGTACTCTCGTGGGATGAGGAAGCTCTTCTGCGAGTCAGGATGAGCTGGATAATAAAGTCGGGGATTCCATGCAAGTTAATCTCAACATGATCTCGACAAAGTGAGTTATCCACCCACCGAAGCCAACGCCGCACAATGGTCTCACGTGAGCAGACTCGCCCAGACTAAATTGTCGCTGACAGGCGGAACAATCGCAGGCAGCTTAGACATGGGTGAAAGGATCTTATATGGAATTCCAGTAGCGACCGGACAATCTCTAGTGTCGCCTCAGGTCGTATCGTCGGCGGATCTCGAGGTGGCAGTGGCGAACAAGTATGATAAAATGGATTGAACTCTCGCCGGCAACTTAAACATGGGTGGAAGTACTTTAAGGGGACTTTCAGCGACGTGGCCGATCACCGATAACACCCAGGCGATATCGTACTCGCAGCTGAACTCGTTTGGTGACACAAAATTATCAGCGACGGGAGAAACACTCACAGGAAATCTCACCGTGGCGACTGGGGCTAAAATCGCAGTGACTGATTATCCGCCTACGACTAACAACGAAGTGTCCACAAAAATGTACGTGGATACTCAACACGTCAGAAATAATGTAGGGTACATTCCAGCGCTCACAGGAAATACTTAAATAGATGTGGAGTAGTCGTATCGGAGTCGACGAAATTTTCTACGTCTCTTAAAGCTTATAGTGCATTTGCTCATCACATCGCACCCACGACCAATGGAAGCGAGTGGGCGACTGCCGGGATCACATCCAATTTTTGGCTACAAATACAATTACCACAGGCAGTGGCACTCTGGAAATTTCAAGTGCGTGGACGAACCTCTGGTGCAGAGACTCGATGGCATTAAACCTGACAGCACCGCGGATGTGCTTTACAACGGTACAACAGCGATCGGAGGAACCATACTTGAATTTTAGATCGTCAGCACTTACACTAAGTATTCCACGTTTAAGTTTACAGAGCTCAAAGGAGAACCACCCAATCCAGGCTTTAGTTATTTTCAGACATTTACGATAGATGACTTAATATGATGAGACTTGATATAGTTACCATTGCGGAAATGGTCCGAGTGGCGATCGAACTTTACCAATTGTTGTTTGATGATACTTATAGGCAGGATGCGTCGTATGCTGAAATGCCAATCACGTGCTCAAGAATACCACGGCAGTTCATGCCGATATCAACCAGGTGAGAAACGCAAATAAATCATCGCTGGAAACTGCTAACGAACTATGGAAACACGATGAGATGAAACTGTCTCACATTTCCGTGGGGTGCATGCGTCATCAACAGCTCAGAGGAGCCATCGACAGATATTTTGCCGTGTTCAAATTTGGAATCGGCGCGACCGGTAAAGCACATCGAGGGCATCGCCCACGACATCATTAACGAGTTGCATCCGAGCCTCGTGGACAGATCGTGAAGACCGGATAAGTGAAACTACAACGATTCGCACGAAAGGAAGACGACGATGCTCACCAAAAAGATCACGACTGCACGGACAAAGTCGTGGCACTAAAACTATTTCGCGGCCATCGAGCACTGCGTGATGCTATCGACAAACGAATTTTTTCCAGCACGTCGGCTTGGAGTACGAAGACGTGAACACGACCATGGAAGGGATGGCGCTCGATCTGGCGTAGGTGCTTTGACGATGAGGTAGCAGCTGAAAAATCGCCAGGACGTACTCCCATGCTGAGACCTCCAAAGGCCATAGAAGTGCGTGATCATGAACGGAGACCATGGAAAGGTGACTCTCAATCTGGCCGCTGCAGCGTACCAATACCTGGAGAGTTTTAAGCGAGCATTTTGCTCATCTTCCAATGGCCTCCAATGATGTGCTTGAGAAAATGAACCCTTCCAAATATGAATCTCTCCTGGATGTGGTGGGTCTTTCTCGAGAAATATTAGCTTACGAAAAGTAAAATAGAAACGTGGAGAAAATAGCTAATGATTTTTATCACCTTACAGATATGACTGTGGTGATCAATACATTATTACGTTTCGTGTAGAAGTGGTGGTAAATTCTTATGAATACTTAGAGCATATTAATTTTCAAGCGGCTCCTGACATGTTAGCGGAACTTGTTAAATTAAACCGGATGACCGAGATAAAAAGGACTCTGTCGTTTAGGATACCGATTAACCGTGGGTTCACATACGAGTTCGACGATTGAACCATCAAAGTGGACCAAACGCATATCAAGTTTTTTCCTCAAAGATTACCTGTCATAGCTTGAAAGGCTTATCAAGAGTATAGTCGACACAGGAGCATAAGACGATGAAACCATTCATCGACTTCAACCATATCGACGAGAATTTGTCGGCGGAGCAACGTCGCGAGATAGATTCGTATTACCGCTATTTTCATCGAAACGTCTACATGTACAAGCATTCGTAGCGACGTTACAAACGCGTCCTGAGATTGATCTCGATGACACCACTCGCCGTGACTGCTACCGGTGTGATTTCCACAGGAGTGCTAGCCAATCCGATGATGCTGATTTTGTTCGGGGCTGGACTGACTTTACAAACGATGATGAAACGCATCGAGCCACGATTGGAGGCCACAAAAAATAGCTCAAAGCAGGCCATGCTATCGTATCAGAAAATGCTCAATAAGATCCGATTAAATGTGCGTGGGGCTCCGTTTGACATGACGTTGCTGATTAGCGAGATGAGGACAGTCGATGATCTCATAGTGGACATGGTATAAAATCAGTCCGGATTGACGTCACTGAGCCGATTCGAGAAAGTCTACGATAATAAGTATGCCTGTATATAGAAAATGTCTGACTAGATCAGATATACTATCGACACCGACGGGGTATTTGTCACCGACGTGATCTTGCACAATCCAGAACCGCTCAATGAAGCCATCGCGACGGTGGTTCAAAATAGAATTTCTGTGACGCTCGAACTGACGCTGACGAAAACACAGGGAACAGAACGCGAACAGGTTTTACTTATGCGAGAGCAACGTGCAGATTTATCCAGAAATGTCATCGTTAGAATCTTTTATGACGAGGATCTGATCAGACAGCACTATATGAGATGTATTAGAGAAAAATACCTTATAAAGCTCTTAAAATTATCTTAGTCTTAAAATAGAGCAATGACTGACGCAGTCAAAAGAGTTACCCATGGCACAGTTGATTACACCCGATATCTTACTTACGTCATCATTGAAAATCGGAAAGATCTCAAGGATGATATCGTGAACGCGTTCCATCTCAACATAGACATCAGCGTGGCGCTCACGCTCACCAACGTGGTCGGGATAGGAAACGATCTCCTGGTTGCTTAAGGCGGAGCAGCAAAATGAGCTCTACGATGCTGGAATGCTCAACATCGTCTACGATAAAGATATCACTTTCAACCGCTTCATCTCGAGAAGAACTCATTAAACTGATACATGGACAATAAAGCATCAGTTTTATAAAAAAAAAATTTCTCCATCCTCTCCACCTTTTTTTGCTATCCATCAGGACTTATCTCTAAATTGTCTAATCGATTATCGGATTTATCGCCGTTGAAATGAACGACGGAGTATCCAATGCGAACAACTCCTCGCCAAAAACTCGTCGAACACAAATTAAATTCTTGTTATTCGGTATGTGGTGCTCAATATGTTCTAGTATTATGTAATCGCTCTTATCTTTCGACCACCGCAATTTTGACACACCTGTAGCTGACCTCGAACACCGAGGCATGCTTTAAGACCTAACTTACATTTTTTATGAGAGCTTTATGATGTGAGCAATACTCTCCAATACAGGTTCTCTACCACTTTTCCGTGCTGTCCTGATGTAACTTCTTACACCTGTTTCCTCCACGCAGAAGCATTTTATAACAAATAATTAAAGAAACAGTCAGCTGACTATATATATATATATATATATATATATATATATATATATATATATATATATATATATATATATATATATATATATATATATATATATATATATATATATATATATATAAACTATAAAGTTCTAATTGATTCCAAGTTCGAAACTAGATAAAGTTCCAAGATGGAAGGCAATGGCGTCTTCTATAACCAGTCTTGTGCTGATGTGTCAACAGTTCCTTGTTGAGTCACCAAGAATATAATTCCGGCTTTAGAATTCCGAATAATTTCCACTAAATGTCTTTCTCCAAGAATTATGATGAACACTGGTATTTTCCAGGGAATATAAATTACTAAATACAAAAAAAAGAATTTTAAATCAACTGGCATCAACAATAAAAAAAAAAAACACCTTGAGTTCTAAAGGTGTAAACTACGACTAAATTAAAATCTCTGAAATATGAGTATTAAACCCAACTAAAAACGCAATTTCAGACCCCCGTGATGGGTCACGTGGTCCCTTATTTAACAGCGCAGTAAAATAATATGGCAATTAGGACGTAGGCTATTTACAGGTTTCATGGTACTGAACGAATCTTACTATAAGATTCAATAATAAAAAAATAAATAGGATGTTTACAACAGAGCTGACGCAAGCCAAGAATGACGACCAATGATTTTCACTGTGTGTTTACGAATTCTGAACCAAGGTCAGAAACTAGGTCAGCTAAAACTACAATGTAGCAACAGTTATTTATTAGAACTGAACTGAATTTTCTGAAAAAATGTCAAATCTGGTGAATAAAGTTATTACAATAATATGAAATAAAAATAAATAAAAAATTTAAAACTAAACACAAGTAATTAAATTACATATT
>JAECUM010094787.1:0-36854 GCA_016617855.1 Megalonaias nervosa | reverse complement strand
TATATCATATGTGAAGTGACTGTAAGGGATGTTTTCGTTCACGTCCGTGCTCCACGGACATAAATCAGAACGTTCGTCATTCGCGCCATTAAGATAATAACTACAGAACTCAAATTGCCAGACAAGCATCAAAGCAAGGGGCAGTCCAGGTCGCACTACCTGCTGCCCCACAAAACCCCAACCTACCCCACCGGACAAGCATAGCATTCCCCGGACAAGCGTACGGATAATAACAAAGGCAAGTGGCAGTCCAGGTAGGCTTATTGCAGTACCCAGCTCATATGGACACCAGAGGGTCCCAGTTAACGCAAAAACCAGGGGTCTTCAATTTAGCTCATGAAGACCCACTACAAAACAATCATGATCCTTACGATCCCTCCTCGTCGTCAAAAACAAAACCTACACAGGTACCAAACTGAGATAATAAAAATGGAAGGGCAAACCTTCCCCCAGATTGGGAAATATTTTCGGAAAACGGACAAGTACACTATGTACACAAAATTCAAACTAAACAATAATACCCAATGCACCAAATTTATAACTCAATGATTGCTCTACCAATTGAATCGGTGGCTCACACAACATTGGTATAAGGAAGTCCATTAGCACAACTGGACTAGATGTGACATTAAAACCGACCTAGCCGTTAGGTCGGGGCGCGTGGTGGCGGGTCTTGGTATGCCCTGTGTGGCTGTCCCCGGGGCGCTTCCGTGGTGTTTTTGCGCGGCCTTTTCTGGGTTCCGTCTCCTCCTTTCCTCGCCAGCTGTGTGGATGTAGACTGTGTCAAAGGTCAGAGGTCAATCGGAAAAGCTTTGGTAAAGGCCCAGCACTTGGGCTAAAAGCCCAGCACGGGGCTAAGTGCCTCTCTAGGGGAGCAATGTCGCCCAGCCTGGGGCGGCATCCAGCCGAGGCCGAGTGCCCCCCTAGAGGGGCTATTGCCCAGCCTTGGGCCTGGAGTGCCCCAATAGGGGCCTCTGGTCCAGCCCGGGACCTACAGTCGTAAAGCACATGGTGCATAAACGACTATAATCCCTCAAGTCAAATCATTTGCGCCATTCAACACTGAATAGTCAGCCATGGCAAGTAACTGGGAACGAATGCTCAGATTGCAGGAGGTGGTGGACACACTAGCTATGGTAGAGGAAATGTTAGTCAGAATGCAGTTTGGGGCATATAGTCCCCATAGATTGTCTAAGGAGATTAACAATTTAAAGAGAGGAAAGGAGATCTTAAATGAAATGATTAGGATTGAAAAGGATGAAAAAGAAAATATAGAAGACAAAAGGAGGATGAGAGAATGGAATGAAAAGATAGAAAAGGAAGAAGAAAATGAAAAAGGAAGAAACAGGAAAAGGAGGTGGAGAAGGAAAAACAGGAGGAGGAAAAGAATGAAAAGAAGAAGACCAAAAGTGTAGGACAAAAAAGTGTAGGACAGAAAATAAGAAGTTGGTGGAGGAAAAGAAGAAGTTAGAAGAAGACAAAGAAGAAACCCAAAGGCCCTTTTCAGGGCCACTCCATTGCCTCGAAAAGATATTTATTCTTTCTTGCCTAAAAAACGAATATATAAAACCTACTCTACTATTCACTGACACGAACGCAACTGATTCGTGTTTGTCTATAGAAATGACACAGGTGGCATGACGTCACGGTACTACCTTGCTACATTGTTGCCAATGTCCAGTACCGTGACGTCACCCTACCTGTTCCATTCCTTTTGTCGCTATACAGGCCCAGGGTGTGCTAGTCGCTAATACAAAATTCCCATTGGGGCCATATCACCCTAGGCTGATTTTTTGGGGCCTATAAATCGTGGGGCCATATCACCCCAGGCTGATTTTCCTTCTTTGGCATGATGATGGCCCTATCGCCGCACTATACTACTATTATGCAAAGAACAGCCGCGAACGTCCATTGATGTTCAGTGTGAATTTGCTGTCATGACCAAAAAATTTATAGCAAAATGCCTCCTTTTATTTGCATGTAGAACTATAGAAGGTCAATATATGTAGCGTACTATAAATGTACTCTTGTATTTGTTTCTGGGTGCATCAAATTCCATCGAGTTGTTTTGAATCGTATTTCTCTTTATTTATTTTTTTTATTCTTTTTTTTTTTTTTTTTAGCAACTTACTTGGTCTATATAGTCAAATCTATTTAATGGGTAAATGACTTTTCCAACACGTCTATAAACCGTAATTATCGTCTGCTCAAATCATTACTTACAGCTAGTGGGAGTGGCTATACTATACGGCGTGATACGGGTAGTAACAAAATGTTATATAACGTGAGAAAACACGTGAGAACCATTCTTAAATGAAAGAACTATAAAAATAAGAAACATGATTTGTAGTCGTATTGAATTGCATGCAAAGGCAGGATGATCAACATTCCATTTAAAACGAAGCTGTCATGGCCTTATACATTTATAGAATTGTATATCGGCCAGCACTCACGCGCCTCTCTAATCTAGTTTTTTATTACTATTTTTTTAAGTTTCACTATAAGTATCTTTACAATGATATTGTGGAAATGCATAGGATGGCAAAAAGAAAAGTGTGACAAAGATGTATTTAGGTTTGCTGCTCCCCAGGTCGGAGGTAGCCTGCCAAATAAGATCATGTACATAATTCATGAGTAATTCATTTATTTTAATTTATTGTGTAAGAATAGCGATCTAAGTGGTTTCATATGTGCAAAAAGTTTTCTAGAAAATTCGGGAAAGACCTTGAACCCTCGGACGCAAATGTGATCCCAAAATAATGCGCCGGCAGATCTGGGTCTGTGAAGTTTGTTAGGACTAATCAGTAAAACAAACAACATAGACACTGATCTGCAGGTGCATTATGCTATGGCAGAACAAGATCTATGCTGTTTGCAGTTTGACTCGAATTATGAACGAGTACAGACGGTATCCGATGCAGTCTTATTTTCCTTTATTAGCCAATGTTACCTAGAAACGTCATGTACTCAGTTACAAAACTAGATAAAAACCACAGATTTTAGAGTGAATTATAAAATCAAATTTTATACTGTCATTTGTTCACTATTTTATAAACGAGCATACAAAAGCCCAGTCGTTCTTTTCAAAAGATCTGATTAACAGTGGAGGTAGGTTTTGTATTGATTGAATTTGTATTCAGTTTAGGTTCTGAAGCAAGACGGATGTTAAACCTAGGAGAATTTGTTGAACCCTGCCTTTTGACCCTTCCTTGTGTTCATTGCTTGTTGGTCGGGTCTTTTACTCTCCAGCGGAATTTTACATTTGAAATGAGACACTGTATACGGCCAGTGGAATAGTACAGTGATTTGTTTGGTGGTAATATAAAATATATTACATGGCTGAGCAGCATTTGTGAAAAAAAAAAAAAAAAAAAACCCATTAGTTCCTATTTAAAAAAAAAAAAAGTTTACTAATTTGCTATATTAACGTAGAAAAATATGTATTATCCTTTGTGTTCAGTTATTTGAAAATCATTAACCAGCAACGTGAATGACGTACTCAGAACGAACGTGTTTACTGAGAACTTCAGCAAGTTTCATCATGAAGTATTCGCGACTTTTGTTAAAAAGAAATAGCAATAATATAAAAAGAAACACCTTGATTGTAACTTGTACTTGGAGAGGTTTACTTCGTCAAAAACCTAATCATGTACCGCATCATATGGCCCAATTCCTCAGTTGTTATGAGTAATACTGATATTCTATTTTATACTGATATTCTATTTTAAAGACATGTAGAAAGCCTTGACCTATGGTCTTAAGTGAACAATAGCCCATATAAACACTTATTCAGTACACGTCTTCACGTTTCCAATCAAATGAGCGTGTTTACCTGCCAGTTACATCAGTATACCCATGCCCATGAATTCAGAGTCATGTTTCGGAAAATTTACATTTACTGAAGGTTAAGCTAATGTTACGTTGTAGTATCAGATATCTGTACATCTTTTTTGTCGCTATTGTCAATGCCTGCTAGTCGGTAGTATTAGATATCTGTACATCTTTTTTGTCGCTATTGTCAATGCCTGCTAGTCGGTAGTATTAGATATCTGTACATCTTTTTTGTCGCTATTGTCAATGCATGCTAGTCGGTAGTATTAGATATCTGTACATCTTTTTTGTCGCTATTCTCAATGCCTGCTAGTCGGCTACTTCACTCTCTAGAGGAATTTTTACTCTTGAATGAGATACTGTATACAACCAGTGAAATAGTACAGTGATTTTTTGGTTGTAAATTAAAATATAATACATGTCTCAGAAACATTTTTCAAAACATTTGAAGACCTAAAATTTACATGTTTTGATTTGATTAAAACATTTATTAAAAATAGAACTAGTTTTTACTATATTTATAATAAAAATGGACAGATAAAGAATGTATTTACTGGAAAGTTTCGTGATGAAGTATGTATTATTTTCTCAAAAGGAATGATAGAGCTGATGTTCAAGGGCACATTTAATTATGACTTGCAGCCTTAAGTTTTTACTTTTTACTTAGCCTCCCCCCCCCCCACCTGGTGATTATAGACGAGACTAGCAGCAGCGACGTTCGATTAAAAAATGTTTAGAAAGATCAGTCCTATCGTCTTAAATAAAAGACATTCAGTAAATGTCTCCACTTTTCCAATCAAAGAAGCATGTTTGCTTATTAAGTGCATCAATATATGCATGTACACCAATTTAGCATAATGTTTCTGAAAATTTACATTTACTGAATAATAAGTTGTAGTATTAGATACTTTATTGTTTTATCCATGATTTGTTGTTATTTTTTTTACAGAACTTAGTGCAAATTCATGCCTTTAAAACTTGTAGGTGATATTACGGGCTCCACATTTCTGATATTTACTGCTAGTTTCGTGCATTTAAAACGTATAGTTGATATTACGGACTCTACTACCACATTTCCGACAGATTTCAATGCCACGATGATAGCAGAATTTGAGAGAAAGAAATTTTCTTTTCGTCAAACCGCTACCCAATGCTACCGGGGTATAATATCATGTCTACCGACAACTGGACAATTTAACACTGCAGGGACGGTATTGTCAAGCTAGTCGGGTATGATATCATATAGAGCATACCGCAGTCCAAGAATATCCAAGGTTAAGTGACCTGTACTCAAGCTGACAGGGTGTGATATCATGTAAAGCTTATCGTAGTACAAATATATCAATATCATTGCAATTTAACACTAGGTTGACTTTAATGTCATGTTATACGAACAGGATATCATGTCCAGCATACGGAGTCCACGGATATCAGGATATTTAACACTGGAATGAGCTTGTTATCGATCTAGCCTGGTATGATATCATGTAGGGCACATCGTAGTCCTCAAGACATCCAGGCGGTACTTGAATCACCTGTTGTCAATGTAACCTGATATGGTATCATGTACAAGGATATCGTGGTCCAGTGACATTCGGGCAATTTAACGCTGGAATTACGTTGTTGTCAAGCTAGCCGGGTATGTTATCATGTTGAGTATTTCATCGTTCATACACATCCAGGAAAATTAACATTGGAATGACGTGGTCCAGCTAACCGGGTAGGACGTCATGTAGAGTATATCATAGTTCTAACACATCTTGGTAAATTAACACTGGAAGGATCTTGTTGTCAAGCTATTCTGGCATGATATAATGACAATATTATCAAGCTAGCCGCACATGGTATTTGGTATCGTTGTCCCCAAATTTCAGATAAAACCGTATGTATCCCAAAATTGGACATGACTTCGATCCTAACGATTTTTTTGTCGAAAGTATGCAAAAGTTTAAAGAAATTTGCATTGTAAAATAAAATGTTTTGTAAATACTTGTTTGTCCCCGGCATAAAGTCAAAATTCAACAAAATCTTTTATTTTTAGTCTTGTGAATTTAGTTTTGTTACCGATCTGGGTCAACGCCTTTCATACCCCATGATTTTGCCCCCGGTACCGCGCGGGTCCGGTGAAGTCGCTCGTAATGACTTCCTGTGAGAACACCCCCACCCGCGACACCTCTCGCTGGAAGCTAGTGCCTACAGCTGCATTAACATAAGTTGGGATGCTTATGTTAAGAATAGACTATTCCCAAAACTTCTGGTTCTGCGTGCCTTAATTCTCATAAATGAATGAAAAATGACTCGGATTAAAATTCCTATCAGTCAAATTTGACCACAATTGATATGAAAAAGAATCGCATTATTGTTGGCGATGGTGCCAATTCATGATTACGGATCAGTACATTAGGTGGGATTATCACGAGCTCTGTTAAGTTCAAGGACGAGTTCTGTTAAACTATTTGTTAAGGGTCTGTGAGGCCTAATCGGTTAGCGTGTTGTGCTCTGATCGAGACATTTCAGGTTCGAATCGTGCTAGCGGAAAGTCTTATTTTCATAACTGAGGAAACTGAGCTCAACTCACGAAAATGAAAGTCAAATCTCACGATATCTCGTCGGTGTCATTTAAACTACCAACCAAGCATGCATAATTATTTGAGAGTTATTTAGATCTGAACCTTGGAGGATGTCGTTTGGCGCCCCCGGGGCTCATCTGGTTTTGTAAATTAGCACCACTGTAATTGACTCTGACCAGTATCACGTCTGTTGACCGGGCATCATCGTACCTATAAATTTCAAGGAAACACCATCTACAACACAAACCCGAGCGGGGACAGTTTCCTGATAACTTAACAATAATTATTTGCAAAAACTTCATCGCCTGATAAACAATTAGATAAATGATTATTATTATAAGTTGGGATGGAGGGTACCCGGCCCGGCCAATCGGACCGACCCATTGTCCTGAAATACCCGGACAGGCCGGGATTTAAGAAAACATTTAATGTCGTTGAGTCGGTCCCTCTGGGCAGTAACAAAATAAACACCCCACTGTAATATGGTTGACAAAAATGGTGGTGAGAGAACGGGGTGTGGAAACCAAACAAAATGGGAGTGGAGAAACTCAACCCGGTAAAAACCGAACCGGCCGGGTAGTTTCATGCCAGGTACCCGCACCTGGTACCCGACATAATTTTCCTAGCCATTCATCCTTAATTATATTTATGCCTACCCTGAGACAAAATTCCGGCAATTCGCGTGAGGCTGTGGAATAAGGATACAAAAATGACAAGAAACGCAGATACTTACACTATTTATGACGCGCAGACGAATCACTGCCGCTTGTGAGGCAACTTACCACAGGTACCGCAGCCGGTTTCCAAAGCAAACTGTGAATCAGCTCAGGCAATGTGTGCGAAACCACTGACTAAGGATAATGAGAAGTGCAAGAAAAGCCGACTTTACTTGCGTTATTAGGACATCCTCAAGATGAGCCAGTCCGACATCAGACAGTTTCGTGAAACGGCAGCACAGTTAGATATCCAAATTCCTTCACGGACCAAGCGGGCTGAAATCGCACGCACGGGCGCTGATGAAGGAAAACGCCGCCGTACGCAGTTGTTATCGCCGCTGAAGCTGCCTCGAGTGTTCGTCAACAAACTTAGGTTCCCAAGTTTAACTTGCACAAGCGCGTTGGTGATGTCGGAGATTGCCGGGTAATCATTTCACACATATACAAATCAAATAAAGACGTCGTATCTCAAACACACATCCGTAGATCATATCAACGTTGAAGCACTTGGGCATGTCAGAGTCCAAGATGAGTATTACTTTTGTTGCGGACATCATTATCCCGTTTTCTGCCACAAAAACTAAAGGTTCCAACGGTTTAAAAGCACACATGCGTATTTTCACAGTGGAGTCCATGTAGTCTTAAACCGCAGAGATCTCGAAGGCATCACTGATGAAATTGACAAAGGTTTTGCAATTATGCTCAAAAGGGTTGATGATTTTACCCAGGAAGATTCAGGATAGACTTTTTCCCAGTTGCGCGGACGTACATACTAGTTTTTCCCCGTATCGTCGTGGATCATGTTTTCGCGAGTCAAGTTGTATTCCAACACCAACGTATTTTCCACCGCGTTCAGCGATAAACATGTAAAATGACGACAGCCGGCGTTCCGAATGGAAGATCTTGTCTGCATTGCGTCCTGCGTGTAGCAATACAGATTAGCCTCGAAAATATTGAGACTATATGGGTGAACCCAGGTTTGGTGACATAATTTTCTGAACAAGTTTCTGAGAACATACTCAACAAGTTTGAACAACTTAAGCTGGGTATTGCTGTTAATGTATTCGCTTGTAACAAAGGGTTTTATCCACCGCAGCAAGCAAAGCTTCCGCGCGCGAGCGATCGAGCTTCATCTGCTGTTGCTGACTGAAACGGATGGTTCAGAGTCGCAACATCATTACGAGAAGATAAAAAATCTTTCCCGGTTGCTTTTTTTTCGGCACAGCAAGCATAAAGAAAGAAGGTTTCCGTGTCGAAGCTCTCTCCCTGTATCTGGTTAGCAAAAGTTGCTTGACTATCATGACATTTGCTGTATGTAAGTCAGCGAAATGTCGCAACGTATGATCATACCAGAAACCGACAAGAACATTTTTAAATTAACCGCAGTGGAACAGAAGATGAAAGTTACATAAGACATTTACGCGGACTTTGAATATATGAATGTTCCCGTGAGTTTCAACGACCAGGAAATCGATGTGGATCTGTCAAATACACCATAAGATGCTGAACATGTCGCATGTACATTTTGCTACATTGTTCTTATATTCGACGGAGCAACTGAGCTGCCAATACTGTACTATAGTAAGGACTCAGTTGAGGAGTTTATTAAATCGCACTAGGTTACCGCAAAATGGATCCGGCATTCATGACAGACAATGGCAGTTTTCCGAGACCACTCATTGCTTGGTCTGTGAAGGAGACTGATAGAATTTTAATTTCTGGTTCTGAAGTGTCCGATTAGTCACATCACTGGTGCGTAAAAATTCCGGTTGTGCTCCATAACCTGCGCGGGTACGATGATAACTTCCATTATATCACTGATATATCCAATACCAAACACTGGCACGAAACTCCCTACGTGGTTAAAAATCTACTCAGGAGCAAGTGATTACATATCTTCTGAATCATTTATAGACAACATTACAGTGAGCACTAATTGCAGCTGATATATCGCTTCATACGCTTTGCTTCACATTTTTCAATGCGAAAACATTTTGTTTTCACATTTGCATATCGCCTGCCAGGAGACAAGAAGGATGCAAAAAAAAAAAAAAAAAAAAAAAAGATTTTACAAGAGAGTATAACATATTCTACTCCATTTTTATGTATGTGACTCATCCTGAACTTCTACTGAAAGTTCAAAATAAATCAAACTGTTGGCCAAAGTTACTTGAGCCTCAATTGTACATATGGACCTAATCTTGTCCATGACTTAATCACCCGTCTAAGAACATTTGGAGTCCTGCTTGATGTGTGTTAGCAGATACTGCTTACATCAGCACTAGACAAGGGGAAATAAATAAGGGAGTTTTCCAGGATTGATGGAATTCTTAGTCATGCTAATTTTACGCCTTTGTACATCGGTACATCATAGACTGCTCCGGTGGCCTAGTGGTTAGAGCGTCCGCCTCAGGTGTGGGAGGTCGTGGGTTCGATCCCCGGCCGAGTCATACCAGAGACTTATAAAAATGGTACTAACAGCTACCTCGCTTGGCGCTCAGCATTAAAAGGTTAGTGTTAGGAATGGTCGGCCTGGTGTCAAAATAATGTGACTGGGTGGGACATCATGCTACATGTCTGCGACATGATGCACCAGTACTAGACATCACTATAAACTGCCACACCGCAGACATCGTAACGATATGACTGAAAAATTGTTAAAGCTACGTTAAAAATCCAAATCACTCACACACACACCCACCCCCCAATATCATAACTTTTGAGCAGTTCATTCTTTTTTGCGCCCCGCTCTAGCTACGGCAAGAATAGATTTATATACCAGCTTTCCTTGAGTGGCTGGTAGTTATTTTGTGTAATATAAAACATTCAAACAAGTCAAATATCTAATTTGCGTTTTAGCTTATTTTCTGTCCAAATGCTATGAACAAATGTCATATAAACTTTCAATGACATTATCCATTTCACCTTTGTTTAGTCTGCCCATACTCTTTTTGTTCTACGGAGAAATATGTATATGCTCTATTTGCTCATCTTCATCTAACAGTACTTTAAAGAACCAAACTATCTAAATTTCCGAATGAAAATATTTTTCAGGTAAAGTTTAGTGCCTTTCAACAAGTCGTGAAAGTCTTGACTGTTAACTTCGTAAAATCTGTATTCATTTAAATTCCTCTTAAAATAATCTCAAAGTGTTGTTGCAATAAGGCTGTCTAAAGTGTGAATATTTTTACGTCTCAAAGTAGTATTTTTATACTAATTATTTAGATGTGCAAAAAATTTTAAAAAATCAATATATGTTGGTTCATTTAAGCTAGAATAGTTTCATGCTTATTTCGCTAGTCTGATTTAAGTAAGTTAGAAAATGTTTTGTATGGCTCACAACTAATTGTTTAGACATGCTAAGAATACCATATTTAACTGTTGTCATTAATGCCTGCAGAATGTCCACCTAAGTAAATAAATATTCTGTGCCTGGATGTAGTATATTGAAGACGCACCACTTACCAACCCCAGAAAATAGCCAAAATTTCATACTGCAGTACTTGTTCTATGCTTCAGGATCAAACTGTGTGCTCAATATTTTTCTCATACCAGATCCCTGTCACGCTTCTAACATGGCAGCCATGGGGTTTATTTTGTTGTACCTTTTATTATTTATGCAAGAGATCCCTGTCACGCTTCTAACATGGCAGCCATACGGTTTATTTTGTTGTACCTTTTATTATTTATACAAGAGTTCCCGTGGCACTCTTTTAATATATTAACAATACAATTTGTGTTTTGTGTACACTGGAATCTGTGTCATGTTTCTAGTACGTTAGCAGTACAATACATTTTATTATGGGATGTCTTGTTTTCAAGCTATCGGATTTTTAAAAACAAATGCATTCAGCAGCATGTATATTTAGTTCTGCTTCTTAAATACAAACATTTAATACTGAGGTGGGTCTTGATTAATAAAGATACTAATTTCCTTGAGCAGTTTAGCTGGCTATTAAGACTCTTTTGTCCGGCTGAGAAAAAGAGTGATGAATAATTCCTAAAATTAGAAGAAATCAACAACTTTTAATCAGGGTATAAGACTACCTTCATAAAAATTGAAGAAGCAAAGACTTTATAAATACCTACTTACTGACAGTTTACAGTCCGTATATCGTTATTACATACAAGACAAAACAAATAATGTTCACAATTCTAAATTATAAATAAAATTAGAATATATAAAGAATACAATAATCACTGAGCCACTGGCTCTGCGTATTTCAACGTTCGTCTATCGTTTTCGAGAGTTTCAGTCTACATCCAATGAATGACATTTTTAAATACCGTTAGAATCGGTTACAAAGGTTCAAACCGAATGTTCATTCAGGTAAGATATAACAAACAATAATTTGTGATTTTATAAACTATTTTCATTTTTCACTAAAGTCTGTTATCATGTGAGTGAGGATGTGAATAGACGTGACGATGTACTTGTTTATTTGCAGATAATGCTCATGAGACCTACAAGAGAGGATAAAAAAGATTCGATACAATGAGTATTAGTTAAGTGTCATTTCTCACGTTGATAGAGACAGTTGCAAAAAAGCCAAATAAAATATAAACAGGAGAACAAGAAAAAAAAAAAAAAAAAAATGGGGCCAAATTTGCCATTTATGCGAGGATCCACCTCTATCAGCTATGATAATACCATGTAATTATGAAAACTACTTATTTACACTAACATTTTATGTGTGAGTTTAAATATGATATAATGGGCTTGTACACCAGTATGATAGTATTATATTGCAGAATATATGCCTACAACATTACTATTGATATACTATCTTACTATGTAATAATACTATGTAATAATGATAGACTATTTTATTTTAAAAAATACTAGACAAGCAAACAAAACCATCAGACTATAAAATCCTCTGGGTTAAATAAATAACAGTTAATATCGGCGCATCATAAAGACCAAACCAAACTGAACAAATGTAATGTTAATTTTTGATACCCGGAGGTAAGGCCTAGTACATATTGGGATCGATTAAACCTTTGAACGAGCTTAGACCAAACTAGTAATACCACATGCAAAGACACGTTGAGAACGGTTTAATACATCTCGCATGTCACTCGAGATTTTTTAACATGATTACATTGAAAGAATAAAATCTTATCCACAAAGATCGAAAATATTTCATGCCATGCGTTCGAACCGATGATCTAATTTTCATGGAGTATTGAGATATAATAAAATATGACACTTCCTGAACATGCAGATTGACACACGTTTCATCTGTGATAACAAAAAAAAATTTATGTAACCACGCTGCATCATACAGGTGGAAAGGTTTACAATGGACGACTGTCTCGCCTTGAGTTGTTCATAATCATATATTCTTTCTCAGGTTAGACAAATATTTACTCAAATGTGTGTTGGTATCCTTTGTTTATGTCTGTGATCTGTTTCAGTGTTGTTTACCACTCAGATTTCACCCTTCACATTGACATTTCATAGCCATTAATATATGTTTTGTTTATGAAACGGTTCGATGTGTTATGGTATAGGTAGAGTCATATCTGTTTGTGGATCTTTACCTGTATGAGTTTCGGTTTTACAGTAATCGTATTTGCTTGGGTTGTCTTCCGCTTTTGGTTATCATTTTAGGTTTCTTCTTTGACGTTCATCGTGAACAATTATTCAATTTTACATCAGTAGTGTCATTATTGTGGTTTTGCCTTTTTTTCTCTCAGTCATTACTTTTCTAGGTCGCAGCCTTTATCCCCCTATGACTTTAGCCCATTTAGCCAGCAAGCCACACACGTTATGCATCCTGTGGATTATTATCATTAATAATCTATGAAAGTGAAGTAGCTCAAACAATCAGCCAGAGTGATGCAGTGACGCAGAGCAGTAACCGGCAAAGATGCCAATGACACTACTAGGGTAGACATTTTTACTCGACTTTTATTGTCTGTAAATCCACCACGCGGTTACTTGTCTGTGCTCGGAGTTGTCGGTGAGTTTCCATTTCCGCCAGCACAATCTCGAATTCGACCATGCAAATTATTTTATCCTCGATAGTCACCGACTGATCTGTGCAGCTGCAAGAAGTTCTAAATAAACTAGTATTTGTGAATGTAATCTTACCGAAATTAATTGGCTAGCACCACAGAGATACCGGTTACTATCAATATAGCCCCAACAATAATTCCGATTGGTGCACCTACGATGGTTGCTGTGGTTGCGACTCCAGCCACACCAAGACTAACAGTTGCTGCGGCAAGTCCGCATATAGCATTAATAACAACACACATGCGTTTTTACTTCACGATGAACACAGCAATCTTGGTCATTTCATCGCGCAGCTGTTGATCCGCTTAGATTATTATTTCACGTCGCTAACGATGAGTGTCCAGGGTAGTTCGCGATAATGCAATCGCGAAGCAAAATTGTATGAGAGGAGGAACTTATCCGGACTCATCACGTCCAGATGCAAAGCGCACACGCACTTCCATCCAATAACCATTTTTACTGATACAACTGTCATACAATCATAGAAAATATTTAAATTTCCATCGAAAGAGCGTTCTGGGGATATAATACCCTTTTCATTTTAAAACACACCGATTACCCCTGCACCTTTTATCTCATCGTCGTCCAGTAGCTGTTACACGGACAAGTGCATCCTTGTTGAATAAAAGTCGAGATCTTTTATTTATCTCAGTTGAGTCCATGTTGGTGTAAAATATTCGTTGGTGAACGTAACTGTGGTGGATGCAGCGGTGAATACTATTTCGTCGTTGTGCAAACAATCCCTGAGTGTTTTGACACCTGTTTGTGTAATCAACTTTTGGGCGCTTGCATTTGCGATGATTCAAAATTGACCTCGAGTTGGTAGTGGTACATCGGGGTGGTTTCAACTGTCCATTTCTATTTGACCCTGAACAAGAGTATATTTTAGTGTATACAAGGGTCTGCTAACAGCATTCTGACACAGATATTCGTCAAGACGTGGAACCAAATCACCATCAATCTTACCATCCGATGCCAATTGGTCTAACACCCCGTCGGTCAATACCGCAGCCTATCGTCGCGGTCATAATCCATTACGTATATACAATGATAAATCTAATGTTAATTTACAAACATCAAATATCGTTAAGTACCCGTCTGGATAAATGTTGATTCCTTCGAACTGAGTTTCACCTCCGGCGACCAATGACGTCAATATTGTATATATTATGAACTATATTTGAACATTATTGTCTCTGACAGTACGCGTTACTTATGGCCTACAATACTGGTTATTATTTATCACTATTAACATTGCGCTCCAGTCGCCACTAAAGCCGGTTGTATGAAATAAATACTTTCCAGACTCGAACATCTTTAAGATGCGAGTTTTAGGTGTACCAAAACCAACCCTGACAGCAGTGAAAACAAGTCGCTCCTTCGCTTTTCAATAGAATCCAGAATATGCCCTATGAAGTGGCTACTCGTTGTGGTGCGGGCGTCTTAGAACTGGAACGGAATAAACTAAGCTAAGCTTATGAGAAGAAAAAAAATATAATTTATATAATATTATGCAAGAAGAAATGGAGTTTCTGAAGTTGCGTTAATCACCCGCTACATCTGATGCGAGAGAGGATTGTTATTCAAATGAATTTTCTGATGATTTGAGCGAATGTTCTAGCTGTAATGATTGAAGATATCCATGAGCAAATCAATGAAACAGATGTTTTTGCTTATTAATATAAAAATGGAATCCAAGTTCACCAATCTTTGGTTTATCCATGAAATGTTGTACAATGATGTAGAAGAGGAACGATACAAACACCGGAAACAATATTAAGAAGCTATTATTAAAACAACGAAGCAAAACTATTGAGGAAATTTACCAACGCTCCAAGACATTTGTTATTTCTGCATACAAACGTACAAAGACTGGTCGTATTGGAGTTGGTGCAATACTCATTGCCGGTCATTTGAGTTACTTTGGGTTGATACTAAGTTGGAATTTGTCTTATTCGCGTTTGCAGATGAATTTACATTTACGATTGCAGCATTTTATGTTTATACCAAAAAGAACAAGCCTTTGTACTTGAGAAAGCCTGATTTACAATTTCGAATTACCATACGATCACGTAATAAACTCTGTAAAGTTCTCTATCCGCCACACCTCAGTATCAGTGTAACATTTGATACACAGGAGGGGGATAGAGAAGCAGAAATGGGTATCAATACTACATGAGATAGAAAAAAAATGGAAGAAGGTTGTGAATACTCTTATGTGCCTAGCAATGTGGATTTTTCAACTGAATAAACTTTTGCTTATATAAACACCTCAATGGCATTGGGACGCAACAAAAGCA
This sequence comes from Megalonaias nervosa, assembly GCA_016617855.1. Classification (NCBI taxonomy): domain Eukaryota; kingdom Metazoa; phylum Mollusca; class Bivalvia; order Unionida; family Unionidae; genus Megalonaias; species Megalonaias nervosa. The sequence continues at coordinate 21,412 of JAECUM010094787.1, read as the reverse complement.
AAGGTGTATGCCTCGGAAAACATGAACTCTGTGGCAGAACATACCTATACGAATACTGTAAAACACATTTGCTGGTATTACGTACTGGCACCAACGTTCGACCATGCCTTAAATGCGGTATCGAAGTCGAATCACATGATCAGCTTTGCCGACCATGTGGATCTGTTCGTGAATATTATTATGCGAGACGTCAGAGATTGGCACAAACACTTGTAATTGCACAAACACATGTGATTGCAACGACACCCGAAGCGGATCCAAAAATAAATGAAACAGATACAAAAATAAATAACATTATAGTTAGGATTGAAGCGATTACAGTTTCTGACCCTGGTAGAGTACAAAAATTAAAAGAAGTTATTGACGGACTTTTCAATTAGAGAAGGTTTTCCCTTATATAAGCATGCCAACTCTGCATCAGCTGCAACAAATCGCACAACAGCATGGAATGCTGATACCAAAGGGCTTGCAAAAACCTGACATTATTGAAATTATTGAGACCCAAATAATCCATCACCGGTTGCCAATACTGTAGCAACGGTACAACAACTGAAACAATTTGCACGTGAGTATGATATATGAATACCAAGAGGTGCAAGAAAAGCCAACGCACGTGCATTATTTGAAACGTTTGAACAAAACCGTCGTCGCAGTGAGGATGAACAAAACCGTCATATCTTTCATTATTAACCATTTTGTGGACCCATTTATATGCCAACACCAGCGTGGATTCTCTCAGTTCAATTTTTGACAGGGGCAGTAAGTTGTGGAGAGTAAGAAAGACGAAACTACTGATTACAATATCTGTAGGAGTGCTATAAGTGCCTGTGAAGTAATTACTATTTACAATATCTTTAGGAGTGCTGTAAAGGGCCTGTGAATTAATTACTAATTAAAGTATCCGTAGGAGTGCTATAAGGGCTTGTGAAGCAATAATTAATTACAATATCAGTAAGAGTGCTATAAAGGCCTGTGAAGTAATTACTAATTACAATATCAGTTGGAGTGCTATAAGGGCTTGTGAAGTAGTTACTGATTACAATATCCTTAGGAGTGCTATAAAGGGCCTGTGAAGGAATTGCTAATTACAATATCAGTAAGATGCTATAAGAGCCTGTGAGTAATAGCTAATTACAATATCAGTAGGAGTGCTATAAGGGCCTGTTAGTAATAACTAATTACAGTATCAGTAGGAGTGTTATAAGGGTCTGTGAGGTAATTACTAATTACAATATCAGTAGGAGTGCTATAAGGGCCTATGAGTAATAACTAATTACAAAATCAGTAGGTGTGATATAAGGGCCTGTAAGTAATAACTAATTACAATATCAGTAGGAGTGCTATAAGACCTGTGATTAATAACTAATTACCATATCAGTAGGAGTGCTAGAAGAGCATGTGAGTAATAACTAATTACAATATCAGTAGGAGTGATAAAAGGGCCTGTGGGGTAATTACTAATTACAATATCAGTAGGAGTGATAAAAGGGCCTGTGGGGTAATTACTAATTACAATATCAGTAGGAGTGATAAAAGGGCCTGTGGGGTAATTACTAATTACAATAGCAGTAGGACTGCTATAAGGGCGTGTGAAGCTTAGTAATGAGAGATAAAATACTACTATTATCACGATTTTAACAAATGGTGATTGTTACAGTCATTACAGTTCCGGTCTGTTTTAATTTCTAATCAGCTGTCTATAGAAAATGGAAATTGACTGTTTTGCATAAACTATTCTCAAATTTATTTCAGTAACTTATCAACACAAAGACTGCAAAGGGAGATAATAACCTTTTCTCTGATGATAGTCCTAAGACCAGCTTTCCCTCCTGTTGAGGTCCAGGATATGTACTCTGGCTGATCTGCCTGTTCTGTGGCATTGGGCATGAACATGCTGTCTTTACTCGTAGGATAATAAAATGCTTACCGAAGCATTCACTACAAAATAAGCACAAAAGAATCGATGATGACAGCATTCAACAATTCTGCCCTTACACATGGCCATTCCAGATTAAGAGTTACAAATTAAAGGTCGTAGAATCACTGTGCTTGCCATATAATATTACCGTTACGCAAATTTATCTGATAGTCACAAAACCGGGACAAAGCAATCAAATTTCATCTGTGTCCTAGTCATGCAAATTTCGGTGTACATAACAACAGAGACAGAGTGTGTGTTAAGACCAGTTTTAGTCTTCTCAGTTGTTGTTTTTGAGGATCTGAATAATGATTTCTTGGTTGCCAAGCCCTTAAAGCTTCAAATATGAAACTCTTATCCACATTCTAACTCATTTAAGAACATTTTCTCAAGAAATATTTCGGTAAAGAATTTCAGATTTTGCTTGCATTAAAATTAGTGCCTTTTCAACAAACTGGTGACTGCTACTACTCCAATAAACACGTGAACTTTGACCAGTTTAAAAGCCTGTTTCATTTAATGTAATGTTAGAATAGTGGATTGTGTTTTAAAACTAAAGTGCCAGGGGCTCACTAGTACCAGGATCTATTAATTTCAGAGCATGTTAAAAGTACAGATACATATGAAAGTGTGTTTAGAAAACAATTTACTATGAAAAAACTCCTACTTCTCAGACCAATATATAGTCTATCATAAGAAGAAACTAAATCTCATCTGTTATGGTGTTATGAGTAGTTTTTATTCATGACTTTAAATTGTAACGATCATTTGTATTCAAGATATTGGATACCTAATTTTTTGTACTCGGGTATAAAAAAATTTTAAAAAGATATACTAGTGTTGACGGCATAGGATCGATAAATAAATGTTGTCAGGATTCTAATAATATTACTTGTTGACAACTTTGGGGTAGTTTCTCATTGGTTGGTTTAGGTCAGGTGGGTTCTTAGACGAATTAAGTTTGTCCCATTGGATGGAGTAAGTCACATGAATAGGTATTTTGAAATATTAGATTCAGTAGTGTGATCTGTCACGTGGGGTATATTGCAACGTATATTAGTAATAGTCTTTTGCAGATGTATCTTAGGAGAGAACTGCGCAACCTGATCAATTCCTATTTTGAATTCATTCCTACTTTGGATTCGTATTCTAAATGTTGAAAACAGCCTGCAGATGTGTTGGAGGTTGTGCTTAGATAATTTGAGAGGAGACATTTGTTAGGATTATTCATTGGAACTACAAAGTACTCATTGAACTAGAATATTGTTTTGAGACAATTGTGAATTATTCAAAGAAATTCTGGACAGTATCATTGTGATAGGTACATTCGAGGATCTGAAGTTTATTCGGAACACTCAATTCTTTTGGACTTGAATATAACTTTTTAGGATTCTTTTGGACTCACTTCATAATACTGTGAGTTCCTCTTAAATTTTCATTTTATAACTTTGATAATTAAATTATTTCTTAAGTTTTACAAAACTTGTTGATTTTGCTTCTTTCTGTTACTTTATTACCATATAGTCCTGAAATCGTATTTACGAAAGTTTAAATGGTCGACAGAAATAATATGAAAGTTTAAATGGTCAATACAAATAATGTGAATTCTTTTTGTCATGATTACATTCACGCAATAACAGTATTTTATCCCATATCTCAAATATAGACAGATAATTTATGAAAATCAGAGAATATCGTTACTTTGCAGACACTGGCTATGCAAATCTGTGCTGTCGACTTGAAACATTTGTGCATGTCATTCCAGAGTTTGCAGTTTCCATCCCAAGTTGTTCAAGCCGAGATTCGAAACCCACGCGGACAAAGGTGAAACTTGAGAGACCTGTAAAGACAAGCACCTTAGTCTTTCGACCATCTGCGTCCCCTACATCGATATAACAATTGATAAAGGTCCAAACTCAAAACGGATGCCCAACGTTTCGGGCTAAAGAAGCTCTTCGTCAGTGGAGAAACAACTTACATATACAAAACAAACATTTAACACAAAATCTACGAAAAATTCTGAACTCTACAAATTAGTTAATAGGGGATATATATATATATATATATATATATATATATATATATATATATATATATATATATATATAAACATCACCCGACTTGTAGACAAGATCAAAGTTTTAAAACAGCGCCCTTTCCAATAACCTCTGCATTAATAAAGAAAAGATCCGTATTGAAAGTTTGCAGCTCCATTGTGTATATCTTCGGTTTTGTTTAGAAAAGTCTAAGAACGAGAAGTTCCGGTCGTTTTTAATTATAATTTATTTGGAAAATGAGAAATCGTTTATGAACCACTAACTGTTACTGAAATATATGCCCTCACATTGATAAACTGATATTTTTTATATAGCAAGTAAGAAAAGGCTGCGATAAATTAGTTTCATAACATTTTATTTTTCTTGAAATTGCAAAACAGCACGGCAAAACACATCAATGTATGAAGGAACAGATAGATCTGATCGTTTCTGATCTTAGGCAAACACAACAAACACAACAGTAACTTGAAAGTACTGAAAAATTCCACGATATATTCATGTGTACAGACTTTATCTTGGGCGCATACAAGAACATGTCATGTGTGTTTACTTTCGACTTCAAGCGAGGATACATGATTTGCTCAAAGATAAAATTTGCATACTTGCCAGGTCATTGTACATCTGGTTTCTAACAGTCACATCCACACACCTCCAAAAAGACGCTATCTCATTGGCTGACACAACCAAACCTCCTGGCAGCGCCCATTGCATCGTGTTTCTAAATGAAAACAGGTGACCCATGATTCCCAGGTGAGTGTCTTGCCAATCATGTTATAATGTCTTTAAGTCCATCGTGATATCAGTAGAAAGTCGGAGCCAGTTGTTCGCAATAATGTAAATTGTAAAACTTAAACATATTTTCTTTTGGTACATAATTTTTTTTTATACATTTAATATTTTCTACAACCACGAATAATGGCAGGGACATACATATTGCATTATAAGTTAATTTATCTGATCCAAATTTCACCAATAAGATTGATATATATTTTAGCCAGTTAGACTGACAAATGTTAGATTAAAATCAAGGTCCTGACCAATGTACTGTTGGTGAAATCCAGGACTAATATTGTTAAAATGCAGCTCAAGGAATCAAATTATGGATTAATAGACTTAGACCCGTGCTTCGTTAAAAATGAGTAGGAAAAATTGTAACATGAAAGTAATGGAGTTTTAAGGATATAGTTTTGCCGCTAGAAATTCTTTTGAAAATACAGAAAGGAAAGAATATTTATCCTACACGTTTATATTTAACCATTTATTATAAACAACACCTTAACACTACTAGTATTTAGCTTTTCTATATCAACTCAAACACACCTGGAAAAATGTCAAAACTTACAAAGAAATATGTGGAAGTATCTGTCTTTTTCAAACAAATCTTAATCACATTTTTATCATACTCAAACAAATCTTAATCATATTATTATCATACTCAAATCTTAATCATATTATTATCATACTCAAGCAAATCTTAATCATATTATTATCCTACTCAAATAAATCTTAATCATATTAATACCCTACTCAAACAAATCTTAATCATATTACTATCATACTCAAACAAATCTTAATCATATTAGTATCCTATTCAAATAAATCTTAAACATATTACTCCCCTACTCAAACAAATCTCAATCATATTATTACCCTCCTCAAACAAATCTTAATCATATCAGTATCCTACTCAAAATATTTTAATCATATTATCGCCCTACTCAAATAAATCTTAATCATGTTACTATCCTACTCAAGCAAATCTTAATCACATTACTATCATGCTCAAACAAATCTTAATTAATCATATAACTATCATGCTCAAACAAATCTTAATCATATTATTATCCTACTCAAACAAATCTTAATCATATTATTATCCTACTCAAATAAATCTTAATCATATTACTATCATGCTGAAATTTTTATATGAATATCTCACACATTAAGTTTGCATTTGTATGTATAGGTTTTTCCGAATATTTCGAGATAAGCAAATCCTCCATCGGGGGTGGGTGGGTGGGTTGGAAGGAAAACAAAATAGTTACAAGGACAATTTAGGCACTTAAAACCAAATTCCACAAAAAAAATTTAAAATATATACATTATGAGATTTGTAAGAGAACTCCTGTACATATGAAATGAAGTAAAAATATAGAACATTTCCTATTAACTACTAACACACTGTGACTCCTACTTCAATTAGAAAATTAGAAGCCTATTACGACACTAGCCAACCCACATTGTGACTCCTACTTCAATTAGAAAATTAGAAGCCTATTACGACACTAGCCAACCCACATTGTGACTCCTACCTTCATTAGACACTTATTACGACATGCAGAAGAGTTCATCAAGATCATAAAATATCTCGCGGGGTTTTAATTTTTTGTTGTGGAATTATGTGTCCAAACATAATATGGATGGTATTCTTTGTTATGGTATCGTGTCTTCCAGAGAATGTTGGGGTACCTTTATTTCCTTACAGAAATGTTGAATATCGGTGATATACTATTGTAGGGTATTTTCTGTTCCAGAGAATGTGGCAATTACTTTTTGTTGCGGCATTATGTGCCCCACAGAAAATAAATGGTTTTTTTTTTTTTTTTTTTTTTTTTTTTTTTTTTCTGGCATTCCGCATCCGGGAAAAAAGAATGGTATTTTTGTTCATAACAATCTTGATAAAACGTCCATCCTTTTTTACAGGAATTATACCGTACGAGAGACTTATCTGACTGTGCATCTGAAAGTAGAAACTTTATCATGTGCATCATTAATGACTGCATAAGTAAGTGTGAATAGCATATTTAACATTGTATTGACTATTTTAAACAATGAGACAATAGTCTACAAATCCGATGCAAGCGGAAAATGTTGAATTCGATTTGCACATACACTGAGAGACATCTGCAAAGACACCCCTCTTTAGTACAAGATAAACGAAATTTTATGTAATCCCAAATATTACCATATCTGCTTGAGATGAAGACGTGTACATGCCCTGACTTTGCTGTCTAAATACTACCCGATTACAAATATTAATCTTACACCAAAACTTACTAAATTGGAACCCGTGCATACAATACTTTCACCTTAGTGAATCTGGAAAAGAAGCATTAGTTACTTGGGAAAATATTTCGTCATCGACGTAGTTTTTTTGTCTGTCAGCGGATTTAAGACATCAAAAATGTTAGGGGCCCCGAGTGGCCGAGTGGTCTAAAGCGCTCACCGTTACGGATCACTGCCATCTCACCTCTGTCTGCGTGAGTTCGAGTCTCAGGCTCGGCTAACGTGGGCACATGAGAAAGCCTGCCAGTAGCTTCTCGTGGGTCGGTGGTTCTTCCCGGGGTTTTCCAGGGTTCTTCCTCCACCAATTATACCGGCCGCCATGTATAGCCTATCTTGTGCTGAAAAATGGCGTTAAACCCTACAACAACAACAACAACAACAACAACAACAAAAATGTTATACTTGCAAGTTCTGAGAAGATAAATTATCTTCCTATAGATTTCATGCCAGTAGGGGTCAATGAAAGGTCTTTTAAGTTTACTAGGCTTGGTAGTAAGCGGCTACCATATTCCGACAGCGCGCTGTTTCGACTAATTTCAACATTTCGTAAAGGACATACGCTCTGACCTAACCCACAACATAAAGATGAAACTTTATGCATCTAAAATGAGGTGGAGAAAGGACAGAAGAAACTCGGGCAAGCATTATCTATCACACTGGTTGTGATAGACGCGTGATCGACGTGGAAAATTACTAGATGTGAAGGTCACAAACACACCTCCAAGAAAAATCTTAAATTAATTGGCCGAGCAGGAAAGCTTTTCCGACTGCGTCCACCATTTAAATGAAGCAAAAGAAGTTAAAAGGACTTCAGATCCAGGTTGTTGGAGTAGTGTTTTTATGCAGTCAGTGACTTAATGAGTACAAAATAGTTAAGAAGCTTCATTTTCAGTAAAACCTCTGCCAACAATAACACTACCTCTCACTGTCATAGACATGGGCATAACCGTCCCTAATAGTTCTTTTACAATTTTTCTCGGATACTATCAGCGAGAACTACATATTTAAGAATGTATAAGTACAAGCTCATCCATCATTGCAAACATAGAAAACATAAATGTTCTTTAATGTTGCCTCTCTAGGACAGAACAAGAATAACATCAATGGAGACAGACGGTACGAGAGAGAGAGAGAGAGAGAGAGAGAGAGAGAGAGAGAGAGAGAGATGAATGTTGTATTTTATTACTTAGCTTTGGTAAGGGTGTCTGGGTTTATTTCTTCTGACAAACTGTTAAACGCATAGTCAGTTTTTACGTGCTTAAAGCAGTTAATAGTTATACTGACACACCTCCAGAAACACTTTATTTCATTAGTTAACACGGCCATATCTCAACAAAAGCAGTTTCTATTAGGCCATGCCAGTTATTATTAGTGTTTACGTCTTTTTCTTTTTAACTATCGGAAATCAGCGTAATAAGCGATTGTAATGAAACGTGTACTCATATATAAAAAATTAAAAGGTAGGAATTTATTACATTTATTTTTTTTACTCTAAAGCTTACACTTTGGAGTCCTGAAACTTATGAATTGGTACCTATAACAAATGTCTGCAATTTAAAGTTGAAATATATTTAATTGTCACAGTATGCTACAACGGTATCAGGCACAAGTTTTAATAACCTAATTAGGATTATCCATTCAATTTATAAAATTTTAATGACATAATAAACCCTATCCACTCTGTTTATAAAGTTTCAATGACTTAATTAGCCCTATCTATTCAGTGTACGAAGTTTTAAAGACTTAATTAGCCCTATCCATTCAGTTTATAAAGTTCTAATAACTTCATTAACCCTATCCATTCAGTGTACGAAGTTCTAAAGACTTAATTAGCCCTATCTATTCAGTGTACGAAGTTCTAACAACTTAATTAGCCCTATCCATTCAGTGTACGAAGTTCCTAAAGACTTAATTAGCCTATCCATTCAGTGTACGAAGTTCCAATTTCTAAATTACCCCTATCCATTCAGTTTATAAAGTTCTAAAGACTTAATTAGCTCTATCCATTCAGTTTATAAGGAAATCTTCCTGGTAACATTCTGCATTTAAGAAAGTTAAAAACTCGGCTTTTTTCATTGTATTACACAGGTATGATGATTTTATTACACAGGTATGACGATTGTATCACACAGGTATGACGACTGTATTACACAGGTATGACCATTTTATGATATGAGGATATTGATGTATGTATACTTTGTTACAACATATCTTGCACCATGCATACAGTATTCAACCGAATTCTTTACCCCTGAACAAAATAAATATTATTTGCACATTTATGTAGAACGCATTAAAAATCTATAAATATTGTTATAATTTGCTTATGTCAAATTTATTCGACGTAAGTCATGAGACACGCATGCAGTTCTCATAGATATTCGTTGGGTAATAGGTTTTTTGATATGTTTTATAGTGAGATAATGAAGATATATAAGTGGGCGGAAAATTATATTGCCACAGTGGCGATAGTACCTTTATCGCCATAGAGGCGATATCACTTTTAAACTACTTTCTTTTCCTGTTTTGAAAATATAAGTGCCCTTATCTACGTTATTAAAAACAGTATGTCCATATTTAAGTTTTGTTTCATTTCTTTCGTTCTTCTTTTCCTTTCAAGTCTCTCTCTCTCTCTCTCTCTCTCTCTCTCTCCACGATGAACAGATCTTAAAACGTATAAACACTGTAGACATTCCAGCATACATTTATATAATCAATGAGGCGCCTTCAAGAATACCCAAAAACAAACGACATGCAAAAACTTGGGCTTCAGGCATTCATTTCTGATTAATTTTCCTCACGAATCATGTAAATTTTCAGTGACTACTTACATCATAGGTTGCAATTCGATATTCTGTGTCATCCATGCAGTATCATATACCTGTTACACTCTACAATAACAGGGCCACATTTGAAAGAAAAATACTTGGTTAAGTGTGGTGATAAAATGTGTGAGTGGTATCTTAATTACAATCATAATTTTGTCTGAAACGTAATGTGGAAATCGTGCATTGATGGACTCGTATCTCAATTATAATTCATTGCATTATGAAATTGCTTTCAAAGTTATATTATCCGAAGTCGGGGTAATTTGACACACATTTCTTGTAGCTTATTAGATTGCTTGCATAATCATATTATATATGTATGTATTTAATGTGGCCTATTGACTTTATGAAAGAAACTTGAAATCAGCCAATATAATGTCGACGAATGTTGGTCAAGAAAATAACTTCTTTCTGTCTGGACAGTTAGGTTGTTAGCTGTGTCCTCCATCTAGAGCCGTTATTTTTGCCTCGTGCTTCATGAACATAGAGATATGCTCGTCCTCGTGGAACACTGTTCAATGTAAAGGTCACAGGTACACCCCCAAAAGACTTCATTTGATTGGCAGAGCAAGTGAAAACCTCCAGACATCGCCCACTTCAACGAAGCAAATTAAGATGAAACAAAAGCATGTGTTCTTCTCCACGTCACTGCAAGTCTGTTTCTTGTTGTAGATTTTCGGTCAGTGAATAAATCAAGCAGCGGATGAACCACAGCTTATAAATCACGTTAAGAGATTCTCTCTCTCTCTCTCTCTCTCTCTCTCTCTCTCTCACACACACACACACACACACACACACGTGTACATGCTCAATAAAAGCACTACTAAATATAGGGAATGAGAGAATAAAGTTTACTTTAACCCACCTTGGAGGTGGGGGTGACCTTTACTACTGGGTTCACCGTTGCCTCTTTTACCTACTCGCCCGTCTGATCATTTTTCTATTTATTCAAAACTGCATTGTAGCACACATAGATAAAAGATTAACCACATTTCGATCAAGCACTCCCGTATGTACCTTTTGTGACTTTTCAACTAATATGCCGTATGTAACTCTGTCAGTTTTTTTTGCTATTCAACTCCTGCATGAAATTTGTAACATACAGAGAGTCTAATATATATTATTGTTGTGATCTAATGAAACAAGTATGTAATAGGTAAACCGTAAGTTGTTTTCATATATCTTTCCATTAAAACTCATTCTGTATTTGAATCTAGTCTCCCAATTAGCGCTACCTCTTGTTGTTCAAGTCAACAATCAGCTAAAATCACTAATTGGGTTTTCTATTTTTTGGCCGTTTTGTTTGATTGCATCACTTAAGTCTTTATATAACTCTTCCAGCTGTGATTGTAGAGTACTAAACTCTTCAAGGGATTTGATTATACCCATTATATTACACTCCAAGACATCAGTTCCAGTGTTTAGCCTCTGCTGGATTGCTCGTTAAACTTGCAGAATGTTGGAGATAGGGAATCTTCTGCTATTTTCTGTTACCTCCTGCAACATATGAATAGCAATCGACGTTGTCTTGATTTTTCTTAAAATACAAATTCTGCACTTATTCAAATTTTATTTCTGTTTTCTTCCTTCTCTTTTGCACTTCTGAAATTTTGCAAAATATTTCACTACCACTCAGTTGGTTCCAAAATTTGTGTCAACTTTTTCCTTCCATGTTTTGATTTCTTTCAAATCGTTATCCTCCAGAGGTTTGCAAACTTCTTCAGAAACTGAAGAGAAATAAACAGGAATTGAAAACAACTATTGCAAGTAGAAGGTAGCATGAGATAACCAGCAAGGATTTTGCTGAAAAACTTGGCTAAAAGGAATGAAAAGGTTATAATAATAATAATTATAATAATAATAATAATAATAATAATAATAATAATAATAATAATAATAATATCATATTATTGGACTGGCAAGGTAATAATAATAACGTTTTGGTAATTATGTAGGAAATGCTTGAGTAGGTATATTCGTCTTCCAAACTTTCGTGCCGAGTTATCTTCCACCACATTGATAACCTAGGTAAACGAATAGAAAGCAAATCTTCAACTTCCGTCTGTTAGGGTCACACAATTATTTTCAAATATTATGTTACTTTTTAACATTGAAAAAGACTACCTTGAACTGGTTTCTATTGCTAAAGCTGATGACATGACTAAATATCTTTAAAACACAATGCTAGAGACCTACAAACTGAACATTGCTAAGAAGCAAAATGACATCGCAGCATTATTGCTCGATCAATAACGTAACACGTGCAGAGATGATATATATCGCAATGTCTTTCAGAACTACTAGTAACGTTAGATTTTACTTTACACATTGGAAAATGAAGAAAAGATAAATATATTTCACTGGGACAAGAATATAGCACTTGTTTATATCCAAGCTATAACTGTAAAATACACGTAAGCGATGCTGTTTAATTAACAGATGCAATTGCTGATAGGGTTGTAAAGGGACGCGTAGATATCAAAATACGGAAACCTCTGGAGTGTGTGTGTGTGTGTGTGTGTGTGTGTGTGTGCTGGAGTTTCAACGTAGCTTTAAAAAATTTTCAGTCATATCACTACGATATCTGCACTGTGACAATTTATAGTGATCAGTGGCGCATCATGCCGCAGACATGTAGCATGATGTCCCACCCAGTCACATTATCCTGACACCAGGCCGACCAGTCCTAACACTAACCTCTTAATGCTGAGCGCCAAGCGAGGCAGCTGTTAGTACCATTTTTTTTGCAAGTCTTTGGTATGACTCGGCCGGGGTCGAACCCACGATCTCCCGCATCCGAGGCGGACGCTCTAATCACTAGGCCACCGGAGCGGTTGTGTTGTGTTTGTGAGAACCTTCACATAGTCGTTCAACAGCTTGGACTGCTGACTCCAATATTCTCATTAAAATCTTTCCTTTTTAACATTAGCTGATGAGAATCTTTGCTATATCGTTTATAGCTAAAAATCATTTCAGACACTTGTTTTACTTCCTGCTAACGTTTGAAAAAGGTGCAACACTTCTTTTTCAATGTTTTACATATCTGCTAGTCTGACGTTCATTGGGCATGAGTTATGCTAGCGTAATTCAGTTTATCATTCATACCTGCGATTATGATTGTGATTATAATTATTATATTAGTTCTTGTCACAACACATTAATTAAGGAGAAGTCCACCGAGAGACGTTCATGGGAATGGGGACGCAGGTGAATTCTACAATTTAGTCATGTCTTGTAACTTTTCTGAAATTAAATCTGCGATTGCCAAAGACACAAACGGCAAGGACCGACAACCCTTTGATATGAATGTTCATCCGAGATTGATATTTTGATGGAATAGAGAGAAAGAAATATGGGGGAATAGTATGCGTGAAAAGATCGAGAGAAGAAAGAAATGGGGACAACATTCAAGAAAAGAGAAAGATGGAAAGAAAGGGACACAAAACGATTAAGAAGGATATAGATAAATAAGGAAACCATGAAATAGTGAAAGAATGAAAGAGAAGAATTAGGATAGATAAATGGGTACACAAAGAGATGGTGGTATATAGGTTGGTAAGTAGGCAATACGTGTGTGGCAGACAGAACGATTACCAACTACAGGGAAAACGTGGCCTTTGTAACCTATTTGCTTGAAGAAAAAAAACCCCAACAAATTGCGACGACAATGCACATGAATACCAAAAACTAATTTATTTTCGTATGAAATTATGAAATGTACTTCAACATGCATATTATTAGACGTAAATTTATTTTTACATATTTACAAATATATCATTTAAAATGCAGATATTACAAATTTTGAGACATTTACACATACTGTATGCACTGGCTGTGTTCATGGACTCATAGGATCGTGTGTGTGTGTGTGTGTGTGTGTGTGTGTGTGCGATTTAGATTTTTAACGTAGCTTTAACAATTTTTCAGTCATATCGCTACGATGTCTGCAGTGTGACAGTTTATAGTGATGTCTAGAACTGGGGCATCATGCCGCAGACATGTAGCATGATGTCCCATCCAGTCACATTATTCTGACACCAGGCCGACCAGTCCTAACACTAACCTCTTAATGCTGAACGCCAAGCGAGGCAGCTGTTAGTACCATTTTTTAAAGTCTTTGGTATGACTCGGCCGGGGTTCGAACCCGCGACCTCCCGCATCCGAGGCGGACGCTCCAACCACTAGGCCACCGGAGCGGTTCTCATAGGATCGACTTACGCCATTGTGCTTATACGCGATGATAACAAGACTATCACACAGCTTGCTAGTATGAGTATAGCGGATGCCTTTAAGACACAATGTTATGATGCAGCATTGTTAATGACGTTATTTAAGATCAATTTTGGCACAAGCAGGAAATAATTGCTGAAACAGGTGGTCCAGTTTATTATCTACACATTGTCGATCAACAGTGAAACAATCTCTGTCTCTGCATATGTGCATGTGTGTGTGTGTGTGTGTGTGCATCTTCATCCTTAAAATACACGTCTGCACATTTGTTCCGACTAAATGCTATTGAAGCTGTGTCAAGGTTTTAGTGAACCATTAATCTTTTTAAAACTGCTAAATGTCCCCTAATCTCTTTAACACTGCTAAGGCTTCAGTATATCATATCATATATGGCAGTGTATTCGCAGTCTGTCTGGTCGTGAGTTTGTGTGGCAGCGGAATGTCGTATCCAGGTGCATAGTAACCTCCACGTCGCTTACCAAAGAAACGCTGTATGACGCTTATTGTCGTGTCCACGGTCAGTTTTTTATCTTTGTCATCGCCAAGTAGAGGATTAACTTCTGCAACGTCTACCATGGAAAGTCTCCCTGTGAACAAAGAGATAATATATTAACAGTTGTACCAGCATTTGAGTTTTCAGACTAAAATTTCTTTCCTCGCTCGTGGATAGAACCGGGTGAATATTTATCCTGAACAACGGCAACTTTCATATTATTGTTATTATTTCAGGTCTATAGTAATTACTTTGTCCTTCCGTCTGTCATCAATTTCGTTTCTTCAAGTTAACTGTAGGTAATAGTTGGATTTGAACAAATTTACGTATACATCATTACACTGACAATGTATGGCAACAGGTGGGTTTCAAGCGTTCAAATGCATAATTTACAGGAGCTATGGCCTCTAACTGCCTTTCATAATTACTTTTGGTTTTTCAGCATAACTTTTTAAGGCTTATTGCTTTTAACCAATTCGGTATAGGGTTTTCAACTGATGAAAGTTTCATAAAGTTCGATTCCCTGCGTTCCATGACATTTTTTTTTACTGAGTCACACCCTTTGCCCATCCTCGAGATCTCAATTTGTGCAACAGGACTTTACAAAAGTACTGTTCGATTTCAAACAAATTTGGCACCTATCATTACAGTGAGGAGTCCTTGAAAACGTTTAGTTTCCAACATATATGAAAATAATTTTCATGAGTTTTGTTCCCTGTCTGCTTACATAGTTGGGGCTTCCACAGAATACTGATTTCAACCAGATGTGTCATACACCTTCATAGCAATAAGACCATTCCAGTATACCACATCCTCGTGTAACAGAGCTATGTCTCCTGACTGTACAAGCTCCTAGCTTTTTAATTTCACAGCACAAGTTCCACTGTTTAAGCTCGTGTTCATTATTATTATTATTATTATTATTATTATTACCTGTGCGAGCGACTTCTTCTGCTAGGTAATATGTTTCTCCAAGGGAGAGACCACCAATGACTGGTGTCCCGGTGCTGGGCGTCAAGGTTGGGTCCATTGCGTCAACGTCAAAACTGAGATGGATTGGACGTTTACCCCTAAAAATTATGAACAGTCAATATTTTTGTGGCGGTATGATAAAATGAACGGACAATAATGTAAATTATATAATCGTACAACAGTCATGGAGCTTACCTTTGTGAAATCGTACACGATTTTCGTTAGATAATTTAAAACATTTCAGAAAATATATTTATTCTGATATATCCTAAGTGTAACAATTTCAAAGAGCTCAAAGCTGAAAAACATGTTAAGTCTAAAGTCATGTGCCAATATGGCCTTATTCTACCGAAAATCGTGATGCATGTTATACCAGTGATACTACTACAAGGTTCAACTTTATTTATTTAGATCTTTTTTAAAACTGTAATGTGTTACTTACTCAGGGTCCACTGCACGCAATGCCCTCTCTACTACTTCATTAATACCATATTTGCCAACTTCCTGCATGGAAAAGGCTGTAATACCGAATTTTTCAATGATTTTCCTGAAATGTAGAAGATCTAACGTCAGGAAGGTTTGCTAGGAATGAGGAAAGGTTACACCGAATTATAGACGTATTTGCCGTATCATCCATTGAAAACTAACCTAAATGCATGTCTCGTTTCATAATTTTAAATCTTAAGGACTCTAAATTATCATATCTTATCTTTTAAATATATTATTTTCCTCGGATGATATTTAAAATTCAAAACAAAGTTCCGAAAACACGACACCTTCACGCGTCCGTATGCTTGTCAGTATAACCACTTTTTCTGACTTACAAAAACTTGGAAAGTAAAACATTTTTGACGACGACTCCACCGTCAATGTCGCCCCAAAAGTTATTACCCCTGCTTAGGCACGTTAGCCAAAAATAACATTCCGAGTTAGATTCATGATATTTCTCAGTTTGAAGTTTCCGTTTAGCTTTACTTATTCTAAGCTTGTAATTTCCATATAACTTTTACTTATTTGTTAGTACTAAAATGCATGTAATACCAACCTCTCCCCAGCGTCCACATCTCTTAAACCAATGTAGGCGATGTCTTTAGCATGGATGCTGAAATCAAAACCTTGATTCTAATTATACCGGCAAAAAATTACTGAATTTTACAAATCCTGTTTTTTTATCACCAATGAAACTAGTTCACGTAACTTCATTTTTTCTTCTTTTACTTAATTATGTCAACTTTATATTTTTATGATTGAAATATATAAAATTTACGACCATTTTTTCTTGAAAGCATTCTTCAAATTAAGTGTTCCAATATTTGCAAATAACATGGATTAAAAGGTAATGTAAAAATGGCATTAATTTACACGAAATCTTAATATTAAAAAGCTACAATAATAACACTTCAAATACACGTGTGTGTGTGTGTGTGTGTGTGTGTGTGTGTGTGTGTGTGTGATTTTAATTGGCTTAAACTTAGGTGTGCCTGATACTTGCCATGGTGACAGCCATTCAAAACCCGGCAGTTTGGGTACATAAGATTCCAGTTCATGAACAAGGAAGGAGAGCGGCATGCCGTGGATGTTTCCGCTCTCTGACGTCATAGGCGTGTTGATGTCAGCGTGAGCGTCAATCCATAACACCACCAGGTCTGGTTCTACCCGCGCATTCCCAGCGATGCATCCAATTGCCATACTATGATCACCACCGAGAGCGACGCAAATGTCGTCAGACCTCAACACCTGCTCTACCTTGTCCGCAATCTAAATGTTGAAGAACAGACAATTTAAACATTGAATTTTAAGTAGCTATATAGGACAGTTATATCAATATTGACATTTCTTTTACTTCCAATCAGCATTGGTCTATGCATTCTTAATAAACGAATAAGGCAGAATATACACAATAAATGTGTTTTAAAAACCAAAAGGTATGCTTCTAAGACGAGGTGTCGATATATCAAAGGGTATAAACCGATGATCCAGTGGGCCCCCAAACAGAGCCTTGACTCAAGGACATGTATACTTCTGGGTGTATGAGAAATAGTTAAGTATTATGGACCTGATGAACCCATCCATGATAATAGCCCATGAGGGTCTAGTATAAATGAAACAGGTGTGAGATGATGTTATACAGTATTCTAAATACGTATTTATTACCTCAAGAAAAAATAGTATCACTTGACCCAATTACTACATCGATAAAAAGAAGTTCCGAAATTTTGCAATCCATTTATGACAGCGACATTTTGTAGTGCTTCAGATTGTGTATTTTATCAAAATTATGACTTGTTTTCGAGCGAGAAGGAAGAGATTGTCTTCGTTAACATGTCGATACACTGAACATTGCCGGGGTGGAAAGTACAAGAGCAACAGGACAGAACGGTCCAAGAGACTTCAGAGCGCAACATCATTAAGCATGTTTGAATGATTATAAGTTTAATTGGAAGGATTTAGTTAATTTTTTTTTTGGTTTCTGCAATCACACATTAACTTGATTTATTTTGTTCCATTTTTGACTAAAGTTCGTACAGATCGGCAGTCGTTGTTCTAAGTGGTACTTATGGCTGGTACTTTTGCACTCCTTACATAACTAGTTATATTGCGCGACCTTCACCTGACATTTCTTTAAAACCCAAAGTTTCCTCAGTCCATACTTTAAATACGTGGTAAATCATACCTCAGATTTTATCAAACATTACTGATATGGAGAATCAACAACCAGTAAATTGTTCTGTGAGTATTATTTAGGAAGGTTTTCCATCCATAAATACTTTTTTACAAGTTTGAATATTCTCTCCATTAAGAATAGTAATCGCGTTAGATAGCAAAAAGTCACTGGAGGCAGAAAATAATGGTTCAGATTCATCAACTTTGATATTAGAGATATTATTAAGGGCTTCAACTGATAACAAAACAAAATCAACAAATTATGTTTAAGTACGTGTGAATTTATCAACATCACTGACATTTCCCATACGACCATGTAGGATGAATAGTTTCAGAGGCTTAAACATCTGAATTAATAAATGGTCATATGCAGTAGTTTTATATTCATTGATGGAAAGGAAAACCCAATCCATCAAGGTCAATCAGAATCTATTGATGAAAAAGGAAAACCCAATCAATCAGGTCAATCAGAATCTATTGATGAAAAAGGAAAACCCAGTCCATCAAGGTCAGTCAGAATGTTAAATTAAACTATAGTCTATCTGAATATCTGAAAAACATTCGACTCATCTTGATTTGAATCTTAAAAAAAAAAATGTATATTTGCTGTGCGTGGATTAAAGTCGCCCATCAGACAAATGTATATTGTGACATTATGTCAATGATTTCCCTTTGCGTGTCTTCTTACAAATCACAAGGAATCTAGAACTTTCATCTGGTACCTAAAAACAATGATTACACCGTCTGATATACTTAATAAGGTTCTGATAGCTTCACCAAAGAACACACAGAATAACAGCAGATAACAAATATTCGAAGTAATTCTGAAAATATTCACATTCGTGGAGAGAAGTGTCCGCTATCGTACATACCAATTTTGACGTCTTTCCAACAGTTCTGGGATTTTTAGCATTTTCTTCAGGGACATCATTCTCAACATGAATCACTTCAACGTCACCGTGGTCCTTAACGTGACATCCAAGGTTCTGCAGCTTCCTTACAATTCCGCCATTACGCAGAACTTCCGGTCCATACTCGGTACCAACACGGGACTGAAAGATGCAGAAACATAATGGATAACGTAAAATGAAAGTACAGAAATGTCTGCCATCTAAAATGTTTATTAATTGACTTGATTATCAGTAAGGGTGCAATATTTTTAGCTTTTAAAATCAGCTGTACTTCATTTGAAACAGGAATTTACTCTGTACAGTGCAAGACACTTCTTTTTAAAAAGAAGTGGTCCTAAAGTTAAAATGAAAATGTATATAAGTTGTGTATTCTAGTGGTCGCGAGGATTCATTGAATGTTTTAAAAAAAATGTATACATGTATTTTTATGAAGTATGTGTTTACTGATAGAATTTAAATCTATTCAATGCGCATAACTGCATCCCATAACTAATTTCCGGAGAAAACCCTACATCGAAGCCTTGCCCCCAAAACAGAATGGGCTTTGGACCCTTTACAGTCTACATAGGTTTTCTGAGCAATTTGATTAGTGCCAGGCGTAAAGATTTTTCTTATTTGAATGAAAGATAGTAACCTAATTTCACTCACGTAACATTTCCTAATCAATCTATCATCGAAAATTGAAAAATATTTACATATTTTATTATTTGCTCAAATCCCCCTCTTCAGATGCGTCATCTTTGTTGCTCCGAACTTGTTGAGCTCAAAAGAAATTCTTGACAAGTTGTCAGCATTGTTACTGTCCCTCAAAAAATGTTGGTCTATATTCCTTGATTTGTTCGCGCACATTTATATTATCAATTCCACATTTATATTATCAATTGTAAATACGAGGGAATCTAATACCAAACCTAGACGGATTCTCTGATTTTCTTTGTTTACGTCTCACAGTGAGGAAGACTGCATTTTCCGTATAATGTGTGTGTGTGTGTGTGTGTGTTGATTTGGATTTTTAACGTAGCTTTAACAATTTTTAAGTCATATCACTACGATGTTTGCAGTGTGGCAGTTTATAGTGATGTCTAGCACTGGACCATCATGTCGCAGACAAATAGCACGATGTCCAACCCAGTCACATTATCCTGACACCAGGCCGACCATTCCGAACACTAACCTCTTAATGTTGAAAAGTCTTTGGTATGACTCAGCCGGGGTTCGAACCAGCGACCTCCCGCATCCGAGGCGGACTCTCTAAACACTAGGCCACCCGAGCGGTCACCGTATAATGTACATTCTTGTCACAATTTTGGTTATAGTGCGCTGAAGATGACTATTCAAAATGCGTAAGGAATGTATTTTTAGGTTCAGGATAATATACATTACGCACGTGTAGAGAAAAAGGAACTGTAGAAGGGTCAGAGCTAATCGCGAAAATCGCGCGAATCACCTACCTGCAATGCAAGTGGTTTTAGATCATACTAAACATGTTCAAAGTTAATGCAAATACGCATTTCTAACATTTATATCGTATTTGCATATGAAATCGTTCAGGCGCATGGATTAAATTTGCTTGCTCTAATTTACCTGTCCTACCTATTATTAGAGCACATCATCTAAAATCAATATTTTATGTCGACATTAATTTCTCATGTGAGTTGATGTTTGCTGCTGTGCTTACGTTGTATTTCAAGAAGAATTGTTGAAAAATATTACGACTTCATGGCGCTTTGAATTTGTACGTGATATATAGTGTCAGTCATACAGACGATTAACATTAAATCCGACAGCTGCAAATGCGCCTGTATATCAAGTGCTCTATGTTCACTAGCAATAGTACGGTCCTTAGGGTGTCAGCGGCCTATATGCGTCAACACGTGTTATGGTCTGAGTGACGTAGGAATTAGGCTGCTTCACCTTTACTTGTGTTTAGTAGGTCAAATCCAATAGATTGCAAGGGCACTTATAATATTCAGCGGGGTTATTTTTTGTTCTTTTTTTTTTTATTAAAAAAAACGGTTATGGTACGGTTACTTATCGATGCTACAGTTTGTGGCCAAATATATTGGAATTGAAGGGCAATTTGTGACTCATATATTAATCAAATAAGAATACTTGATAATCATTCCAATAAATTAAAAAATCGGATACTCGTTATTTGCGTTGTAAATGGAAGGAGATACAAAGACAAATGGCCGCAGTCAATAATAAAAATCCGGTTCGCCAGTCTCTCAGTCGAGTGCATATACCACTATATTATTGGCCTGACCCCCACC
>JAECUM010094786.1:0-12492 GCA_016617855.1 Megalonaias nervosa | reverse complement strand
GACATTCAAATACCGATGATGATGATGAAGTCTTTACCGTTTAGGATGCAGGTCTTCTTGAAGACATTCAAATACCGATGATGATGATGAAGTCTATACCGTTTAGGATGCAGGTCTTTTTGAAGACATTCAAATACCGATGATGATGAAGAAGTATATACCGTTTAGGATGCAGGTCTTTTTCAAGACATTCAAATACCGATGATGATGATGAAGTCTATACCGTTTAGAATGAAGGTCTTTTTATAAGACATTCAAATACCGATGATGATGAAGAAGTCTATACCGTTTAGGATGCCGGTCTTTTTTAAGACATTCAAATACCGATGATGATGATGAAGTTTATACCGTTCAGGATGCAGGTCTTTTTCAAGACCTTCAAATACCTATGATCATGAAGTCTATACCGTTTAGGATGCAGGTCTTTTTTATGACATTCAAATACCGATGATGATGATGAAGTCTATACCGTTTAGGATGCAGGTTTTTTTTTTAAGGCATTCAAATACCGATGATGATGAAGTCTATACCGTTCAGGATGCAGGTCTTTTTTAAGACATTCAAATACCGATGATGATGAAGAAGTCTATACCGTATAGGATGCAGGTCTTTTTTAAGACATTCAAATACCGATGATGATGAAGAAGTCCATACCGTTTAGGATGCAGGTCGTTTTTAAGACATTCAAATACCGAAGATGATGAAGTCTATATCGTTTAGGATGCAGGTCTTTTTTAAGGTATTCAAATACCGATGATGATGATGAAGTCTATACCGTTTAGGATGCAGGTCTTTTTTTAAGACCATCAAATACTGATGATGATGAAGTCTATACCGTTTAGGATGCAGGTCTTTTTTAAGACATTCAAATACCGATGATGATGAAGAAGTCTATACCGTTTAGGATGCAGGTCTTTTTAAGACATTCAAATACCGATGATGATCATCAAGTCCATACCGTTTAGGATGCAGGTCTTTTTTTAAGACCATCAAATTCTGATGATGATGAAGTTTATACCGTGTAGGATGCAGGTCTTTTTTAAGACATTCAAATACCGATGATGATGATGAAGTTTATACCGTGTAGGATGCAGGTCTTTTTTAAGACATTCAAATACCGATGATGATGATGATCAAGTCTACACCGTTTAGGATGCAGGTCTTTTTTAAGACATTCAAATACTGATGATGATGAAGTCTATACCGTTTAGGATGCAGGTCTTTTTTAAGACATTCAAATACCGATGATGATGATGATGTCTATACCGTTTAGGATGCAGGTCGTTTTTAAGACATTCAAAAACCGATGATGATGATGAGGTTTATACCGTTTAGGATCGAGGTCTTTTTAAGACATTCAAATACCGATGATGATGATGATCAAGTCTACACCGTTTAGGATGCAGGTCTTTTTTAAGACATTCAAATACCGATGATGATGAAGTCTATACCGTGTAGGATGCAGGTCCTTTTAAGACATTCAAATACCGATGATGATGAAGTCAATACCGTTTAGGATGCAGGTCTTTTTTAAGACATTCAAATACCGATGATGATGGTGAGGTTTATACCGTTTAGGATGCAGGTGTTTTTTTAGACATTCAAATATCGATGATGATGATGATGATGAAGTCTATACCGTTTACAATGCAGGTCATTTTTAATACATTCAAATACCGATGATGATGAAGTCTATACCGTTTAGGTTGCAGGTTTTTTTTAAGACATTCAAATACCGATGATGATGAAGTCCATACCGTTTAGGATGCAGGTCTTTTTTAAGACATTCAAATACCGATGATGATGATGATGATGAAGTCTATACCGTTTAGGATGCAAGTCTTTTTTAAGACATTCAAATAGCGATGATGATGGAGTAGTCTATACCGTTTAGGATGCAGGTCTTTCTCAAGACATTCAAATACCAATGATGATGAAGAAGTCTATACTGTTTAGGATGCAGGTCTTTTTTTTAGAACATTCAAATACTGATGATGATGAAGTCTATACCGTTTAGGATGCAGGTCTTTTTAAGACATTCAAATACCGATGATGATGATGAAGTCTATACCGGTTAGAATGAAGGTCTTTCTAAGACATTCAAATACCGATGATGATGAAGTCTATACCGTTTACGATGGAGGCCTTTTTCAAGACATTCAAATACAAATGATGATGATGAAGTTTATACCGTTTAGGATGCAGGTCTTTTTTTAAGACATTCAAATACCGATGATGATGAAGTAGTCTATACCGTTTAGGATGCACGTCTTTTTTAAGACATTCAAATACCGATGATGATGAAGTCTATACCGTTTAGGATGCAGCTCTTTTTTAAGACATTCAAATACCGATGATTATGATGATGACTACACCGTTTAGGAGGCAGGTCTTTTTTCAAGACATTCAAATACCGATGATGATGAAATCTATACCGTTTAGGATGCAGATCTTTTTTAAGACATTCAAATACCGATGATGATGAAGAAATCTATACCGTTTAGAATGAAGGTCTTTTTATAAGACATTCAAATACCGATGATGATGAAGAAGTCTATACCGTTTAGGATGCCGGTCTTTTTTAAGACATTCAAATACCGATGATGATGATGAAGTTTATACCGTTCAGGATGCAGGTCTTTTTCAAGACATTCAAATACTGATGATGATGAAGTCTATATCGTTTAGGATGCCTGTTTTTTTTTTAAGACATTCAAATACCTATGATGATGATGAAGTCTATACCGTTTAGGATGCAGGTCTTTTTTAAGACATTCAAATACCGATGATGATGAAGTCAATATCGTTTCGTATGCAGGTCCTTTTTAAGACATTCAAATACCGATGATGATGAAGAAGTCTATACCGTTAAGGATGCAGTTCTTTTTCAAGACATTCAAACACCGATGATGATGATGAAACCTATACCGTTTAGGATGCAGGTCTGTTTTAAGACATTCAAATACCGATGATGATGATGTCTATACCGTTTAGGATGCAGCTTGTTTTTAAGACATTCAAAAACCGATGATGATGATGAGGTTTATACCGTTTAGGATCGAGATCTTTTTTCAGACATTCAAATACCGATGATGATGATGAAGAAGTCTACACCGTTTAGGATGCAGGTCTTTTTTAAGACATTCAAATACCGATGATGATGAAGTCTATACCGTTTAGGATGCAGGTCTTTCTAAGACATTCAAATACCGATGATTATGAAGTCAATACCGTTTAGGATGCAGGTCTTTTTTAAGACATTCAAATACCGATGATGATGGTGAAGTTTTTACCGTTTAGGATGCAGGTGTTTTTTTAGACATTCAAATACCGATGATGATGATGATGAAGTCTATACCGTTTAGAATGCAGGTCTTTTTTAAGACATTCAAATACCGATGATGATGTAGAAGTCTATACCGTTTAGGATGCAGGTCTTTTTTAAGACATTCAAATACCGATGATGATGTTGAAGTCTATACCGTTTAGGATGCAGGTCTTTTTCAAGACATTCAAATACCGATGATGATGATGAAGTCTTTACCGTTTAGGATGCAGGTCTTCTTGAAGACATTCAAATACCGATGATGATGACGAGGTCTATACCGTTTAGGTTGCAGGTCTTTTTGAAGACATTCAAATACCGATGATGGTGGTGAAGTCTATACCGTTTAGGATGCAGGTCTTTTTCAAGACATTCAAATACCGATGATGATGAGGAAGTCTATACCGTTTAGGATGCAGGTCTTTTTTTAAGACATTCAAATACCGATGATGATGAAGTCTATACCGTTTAGGATGCAGGTCTTTTTTAAGACATTCAATTGCCGATGATGATGAAGAAGTCTAAACCGTTTAGGATGCAGGTGTTTTTTTAGACATTCAAATACCGATGATGATGATGATGAAGTCTATACCGTTTAGAATACAGGTCTTTTTTCAGACATTCAAATACCGATGATGATGATGAAGTCTATACCGTTTAGGATGCAGGTCTTCTTGAAGACATTCAAATACCGATGATGATGATGAAGTCTATACCGTTTAGGATGCAGGTCTTTTTGAAGACATTCAAATACCGATGATGGTGGTGAAGTCTATACCGTTTAGGATGCAGGTCTTTCTCAAGACATTCAAATACCGATGATGATGAAGAAGTCTATACCGTTTAGGATGCAGGTCTTTTTTTAAGACATTCAAATACCGATGATGATGAAGTCTATACCGTTTAGGATGCAGGTCTTTTTTAAGACATTCAAATACCGATGATGTTGATGAAGTCTAAACCGTTTAGGATGCAGGTCTTTTTTTAAGACATTCAAATACCGATGATGATGAAGTCTATACTGTTTAGGATGCAGCTCTTTTTTAAGACATTCAAATACCGATGATGATGATGAAGTATATACCGTTTAGTATGCAGGTCTTTTTTAAGACATTCAAATACCGATTATGACGAAGATGTCTATACCGTTTAGGATGCAGGTCTCTTTTAAGACATTCAAATACCGATGATGATGATGAAGTCTATACCGTTTAGGATGCATGTCTTTTTTTAAGACATTCAAATACCGATGCTGATGTAGTCTATACCGTTTAGGATGCATGTCTTTTTTAAGACATTCAAATACCGATGATGATGAAGAAGTCTATACCGTTTAGAATGAAAATCTTTTTTAAGACATTCAAATACCGATGATGATGAAGAAGTCTATACCGTTTAGGATGCAGGTCTTTTTTAAGTCATTCAAATACCGATGATGATGATGAAGTTTATACCGTCTAGGATACAGGTCTTTTTCAAGACATGTAAATACTGATGATGATGAAGTCTATACCGTTTAGGATGCAGGTCTTTTTTAAGACATTCAAATACCGATGATGATGAAGTCTATATCGTTTAGGATGCAGGTCTTTTTTAAGACATTCAAATACCGATGATGATGAAGAAGTCTATACCTTTAAGGATGCAGTTCTTTTTGAAGACATTCAAACGCCGATGATGATGATGAAGTCTCTACCGTTTAGGATGCAGGTCTTTTTCAAGACATTCAAATACCGATGATGATGAAGTCTATACCGTTTCGGATGTAGGTCGTTTTCAAGACATTCAAATACCGATCATGATGAAGTCTATACCGTTTAGGATGCAGGTCTTTTTTAAGACATTCAAATACCGATGATGATGAAGAAGTATATACCGTTTAGGATGCAGGTCTTTTTTTAAAACATACAAAAACCGATGATGAAGAAGTCTATACCGTTTAGGATGCAGGTCTTTTTTAAGACATTCAAAAACCGATGATGATGATCAGCTTTATACCGTTTAGGATCGAGGTCTTTTTTAAGACATTCAAATACCGATGATGATGATGATGAAGTCTACACCGTTTAGGATGCAGGTCTTTTTCAAGACATTCAAATACCGATGATGATGAAGTCTATACCGTTTAGGATGCAGGTCTTTTTAAGACATTCAAATACCGATGATGATGAAGTCAATACCGTTTAGGATGCAGGTCTTTTTTAAGACATTCAAATACCGATGATGATGGTGAAGTTAATACCGTTTAGGATGCAGGTGTTTTTTTAAACATTCAAATACCGATGATGACGATGATGAAGTCTATACCGTTTAGAATGCAGGTCTTTTTTAATACATTCATATATCGATGATGATGAAGTCTATACCGTTAAGGATTCAGGTCTTTTTTAAGACATTCAAATACCAATGATGATGAAATCTATACCGTTTAGGATGCAGGTCTTTTTTAAGACATTCAAATACCGATGATGATGAATTCTATACCGTTTAGGATGCAGATCTTTTTTAAGACATTCAAATACCGATGATGATTATGATTATGAAGTCTATACAGTTTAGGATGCAGGTCTTTTTTAAGACATTCAAATAGCGATGATGATGGAGAGGTCTATACCGTTTAGAATGCAGGTCTTTTTCAAGACATTCAAATACCAATGATGATGAAGATGTCTATACTGTTTGTTTTGCAGGTCTCTTTTTTAGGACATTCAAATACTGATGATGATGAAGTCTATACCGTTTAGGATGCAGGTCTTTTTAAGACATTCAAATACCGATGATGATGATGAAATCTATAAAGGTTAGAATGCAGGTCTTTCGAAAAGACATTCAGATACCGATGATGATGATGAAGTTCATACCGTTTAGGATGCAGGTCTTTTTTTAAGACATTCAAATAGCGATGATGATGAAGAAGTCTATACCGTTTAGGATGCAGGTCTTTTTTAAGACATTCAAATACCGATGATGATGAAGTAGTCTATACCGTTTAGGATGCAGGTCTTTTTGAAGACATTCAAATACCGATGATGATGAAGTCTATACCGTTTAGGATGCAGGTCTTTTTTAAGACATTCAAATACCGATGATGTTGATGAAGTCTAAACCGTTTAGGATGCAGGTCTTTTTTTAAGACATTCAAATACCGATGATGATGAAGTCTATACCGTTTAGGATGCAGGTCTTTTTTAAGACATTCAAATACCGATGATGATGATGAAGTCTATACCGTTTAGTATGCAGGTCTTTTTTAAGACATTCAAATACCGATGATGATGATGAAGTATATACCATGTAGGATGCAGGTCTTTTTTAAGACATTCAAATACCGATGATGTTGAAGAAGTCTATACCGTTTAGGATGCAGGTCTTTTTTTAAGACATTCAAATACCGATGATGATGAAGTCTCTACCGTTTAGGATGCAGGTGTTTTTTAAGACATTCTAATACCGATGATGATGAAGAAGTCCATACCGTGTAGGATGCAGGTCTTTTTTGTGACATTCAAATACCGATGATGATGAAGAAGTCTATACCGTTTAGGATGCAGGTCTTTTTTAATCACATTCAAATACCGATGATGATGATGAAGTTGATACCGTTAAGGATGCAGGTCTTTTTCAAGACATTCAAATACCGAAGATGATCAAGTCTATACCGTTTAGGATGCAGGTCTTTTTTAAGACATTCAAATAGCGACGATGATGAAGTCTATACCGTTTAGGATGCATTTCTTTTTTAATACATTCAAATACCGATGATGATGAAGTCTATACCGTTTAGGATGCAGGTCTTTTTTAAGACATTCAAATACCAATGATGATGAAGAAGTCTATACCGTTTAGGATGCATGTCTTTTTTAAGACATTCAAATACCGATGATGATGATGAAGTTTATACCGTTTAGGATGCAGGTCTTTTTCAAGACATTCAAATACCGAAGATGATGAAGTCTATACCGTTTAGGATGCAGGTCTTTTTTGAGACATTCAAGTACCGAAGATGATGAAGTCTATACCGTTTAGGATGCAGGTCTTTTTTAAGACATTAAAATACCGATGATGATGAAGAAGTCTAAACCGTTTAGGATGCAGGTCTTTTTCAGACATTCAAATACCTATGATGATGATTAAGTCTATACCGTTTAGGATGCAGGTCTTTTTTTAAGACCATCAAATACTGATGATGATGAGGTCTATACCGTTTAGGATACAGGTCTTTTTTAAGACATTCAAATACCGATGATGATGATGAAGTTTATACCGTGTAGGATGCAGGTCTTTTTTAAGGCATTCAAATACCGATGATGATGAAGAAGTCTATACCGTGTAGGAACCAGGTCTTTTTCAAGACATTCAAATACCGATGATGATGAAGTCTATACCGTTTAGGATGCAAGTCTTTTTTAAGACATTCAAATACCGATGATGATGAAGTCTATACCGTTTAGAATGCAGGTCTTTTTTGAGCCATTCAAATACCGATGATGATGAAGAAGTCTATACCGTTCAGGATGCAGGTCTTTTTTAAGACATTCAAATACCGATGATGATGAAGAAGTCTATACCGTTTAGGATGCAGGTCTTTTTTAAGACATTCAAATAGTGATGATGATGATGAAGTCTATACCGTTTAGGATACAGGTCTTTTTTAAGACATTCAAAAACCGATGATGATGATGAAGTCTATACCGTTTAGGAAGCAGGTCTTTTTCAAGACATTCAAATACCGATGATGATGAAGTCTATACCGTTTAGGATGCAGGTCTTTTTTAAGACATTCAAATACCTATGATGATGATGAAGTCTATACCGTTTAGGATGCAGGTCTTTTTTAAGACATTCAAATACCGATGATGATGATGATGTTCATACCGTTTAGGATGCAGGTTTTTTTTTTAAAGACATTCAAATAGCGATGATGATGATGAAGTCTATACTGTTTAGGATGCAGGTCTTTTTTAAGACATTCAAATACCGATGATGATGAAGAAGTCTATACCGTTTAGGATGCAGGTGTTTTCAAAACATTCAAATACTGATGATAATGAAGAAGTCTATACCGTTTAGGATGCAGGTCTTTTTTAAGACATTCAAATACCGATGATGATGATGAAGTTTATACCGTTTAGGATGCAGGTCTTTTTCAAGACATTCAAATACCGATGATGAAGAAGTCTATACCGTTTAGGATGCAGGGATTTTGTTAAGACATTCAAATACCGAAGATGATGAAGTCTATATCGTTTAGGATGCAGGTCTTTTTTAAGACATTCAAATACTGATGATGATGATGATGTGTATACCGTTTTGGATGCAGGTCTTTTTTTAAGACATTCAAATACTGATGATGATGAAGTATATACCGTTTAGGATGCAGGTCTTTTTTTAAGACATTCAAATACCGATGATGATGAAGAGGTCTATACCGTTTAGGATGCACGTCTTTTTCAAGACATTCAAATACCGATGATGATGAGGTCTATACCGTTTGGGATACAGGTCTTTTTTAAGACATTCAAATACCGATGATGATGATGAAGTCTATACCGTTTAGGATGCAGGTCTTTTTCAAGACATTCAAATACCGATGATGATGATGTCTATACCGTTTAGGAAGCAGGTCTTTTTAAGACATTCAAATACTGATGATGATGATGGCGCCTATACCGTTTAGGATGGAGGCCTTTTTTTAAGACATTCAAATACTGATGATGAAGAAGTCTGTACCGTTTAGGATGCAGGTCTTTTTTCAAGACATTCAAATACTGATGAGAATGAGGTCTATACCGTTTAGGATGCAGTTCTTTTTTAAGACATTCAAATACCGATAATGATGAAGAAGTCTATACCGTTTAGGATCCAGGTCTTTTTTAAGACATTCAATTACCGATGATGATGAAATCTATACCGTTTAGGATGTAGGTCTTTTTTAAGACATTCAAATACCGACGATGATGGAGAACTATATACCGTTTAGGATGCAGGTCTTTTTTAAGACATTCAAATAGCGACGATGATGAAGTCTATACCGTTTAGGATGCATTTCTTTTTTAATACATTCAAATACCGATGATGATGAAGTCTATACCGTTTAGGATGCAGGTCTTTTTTAAGACATTCAAATACCGATGATGATGAAGAAGTCTATACCGTTTTGGATGCAGGTGTTTTTTGTGACATTCAAATACCGATGATGATGAAGAAGTCTATACCGTTTAGGATGCATGTCTTTTTTAAGACATTCAAATACCGATGATGATGATGAAGTTTATACCGTTTAGGATGCAGGTCTTTTTCAAGACATTCAAATACCGAAGATGATGAAGTCTATACCGTTTAGGATGCAGGTCTTTTTTGAGACATTCAAGTACCGAAGATGATGAAGTCTATACCGTTTAGGATGCAGGTCTTTTTTAAGACATTCAAATACCGATGATGATGAAGAAGTCTATACCGTTTAGGATGCAGGTCTTTTTAAGACATTCAAATACCGATGATGATGATGAAGTCTATACCGTTTAGGATGCAGGTCTTTTTTTAAGACCATCAAATACTGATGATGATGAGGTCTATACCGTTTAGGATACAGGTCTTTTTTAAGACATTCAAATAGCGATGATGATGATGAAGTTTATACCGTGTAGGATGCAGGTCTTTTTTAAGGCAATCAAATACTGATGATGATGAAGAAGTCTATACCGTGTAGGAACCAGGTCTATTTCAAGACATTCAAATACCGATGATGATGAAGTCTATACCGTTTAGGATGCAAGTTTTTTTTAAGACATTCAAATACCGATGATGATGAAGTCTATACCGTTTAGAATGCAGGTCTTTTTTAAGACATTGAAATACCGATGTTGATGAAGAAGTCTATACCGTTTAGGATGCAGGTCTTTTTTAAGACATTCAAATACCCATGATGATGAAGTCTATACCGTTTAGGATGCAAGTCTTTTTTAAGACATTCAAATAGCGATGATGATGATGAAGTCTATACCGTTTAGGATACAGGTCTTTTTTAAGACATTCAAATACCGATGATGATGATGAAGTCTATACCGTTTAGGATGCAGGTCTTTTTTAAGACATTGAAATACCGATGATGATGAAGAAGTCTATACCGTTTAGGATGCAGGTCTTTTTTAAGACATTCAAATACCGATGATGATGAAGTCTATACCGTTTAGGATGCAGGTCTTTTTTAAGACATTCAAATAGCGATGATGATGATGAAGTCTATACCGTTTATGATACAGGTCTTTTTTAAGACATTCAAATAGGGATGATGATGATGAAGTCTATACCGTTTAGGATGCAGGTCTATTTTAAGACATTCAAATACTGATGATGATGATGAAGTCTATACCGTTTAGGATGCAGGTCTTTTTTAAGACATTCAAATACCTATGATGATGGAGAAGTATATACCGTTTAGGATGCATTTCTTTTTCAAGACATTCAAATACCGATGATGATGAAGTCTATACCGTTTAGGATGCAGGTCTTTTTTAAGACATTCAAATACCGATGATGATGAAGGCTATACCGTTTAGGATGCAGGTCTTTTTAAGACATTCAAATACCGATGATGATGAAGTCAATACCGCTTAGGATGCAGGTCTTTTTTAAGACAATCAAATACCGATGATGATGATGAGGTTTATACCGTTTAGGATCGAGGTCTTTTTTAAGACATTCAAATACCGATGATGATGATGATGAAGTCTACACCGTTTAGGATGCAGGTCTTTTTTAAGACATTCAAATACCGATGATGATGAAGTCTATACCCTTTAGGATGCAGGTCTTTTTAAGACATTCAAATACCGATCATGATGAAGTCAATACCGTTTAGGATGCAGGTCTTTTTTAAGACATTCAAATACCGATGATGATGATGAAGTTTATACCGTTTAGGATGCAGCTGTTTTTTTAGACATTCAAATACCAATGATGATGATGATGATGAAGTCTATGCCGTTTCGAATGCAGGTCTTTTTTAATACATTCAAATACCGATGATGATGAGGTCTATACCGTTTAGGATGCAGGTCTTTTTTAATACATTCAAATACCGATGATGATGAAGTCTCTACCGTTTAGGATGCAGGTCTTTTTTAAGACATTCAAATACCGATGATGATGATGATGATGAAGTCTATACCGTTTAGGATGCAGGTCTTTTTTAAGACATTCAAATAGCGATGATGATGGAGAAGTCTATACCGTTTAGGATGCAGGTCTTTTTCAAGACATTCAAGTACCAATGATGATGAAGAAGCTTATACTGTTTAGGATGCAGGTCTTTTTGTTAGAACATTCAAATACTGATGATGATGAAGTCTATACCGTTTAGGATGCAGGTCTTTTTAAGACATTCACATACCGATGTTGATGAAGAAATCTATACCGGTTAGAATGCAGGTCTTTCTAAGACATTCAAATACCGATGATGATGATGAATTCTATACCGCTTAGGATGCAGGTCTTTTTTAAGACATTCAAATACCGATGATGATGATGAAGTTCATACCGTTTAGGATGCAGGTCTTTTTCAAGACATTCAAATACCGATGATTATGAAGTCTATACCGGTTAGGATGCAGGTCTTTTTATTATATTCAAATACCGATGATGATGATGAAGTCTATACCGTGAAGGATGCAGGACTTTTTTAGGACATTCAAATACCGATGATGATGATGAAGTTTATACCGTTTAGGATGCAGGTCTTTTTTCAAGACATTCAAATACCGATGATGATGAAGAAGTCTATACCGTTTAGGATGCAGGTCTTTTTTCAAGACATTCAAATACTGATGAGGATGAGGTCTATACCGTTTAGGATGCAGGTCTTTTTTAAGACATTGAAAAACCGATGATGATGAAGAAGTCTATACCGTTTAGGATCCAGGTCTTTTTTAAGACATTCAATTACCGATGATGATGAAATCTATACCGTTTAGGATGCAGGTCTTTTTTAAGACATTCAAATACCGACGATGATGGAGAAGTATATACCGTTTAGGATGCAGGTCTTTTTTAAGACATTCAAATAGCGACGATGATGAAGTCTATACCGTTTAGGATGCATTTCTTTTTTAATACATTCAAATACCGATGATGATGAAGTCTATACCGTTTAGGATGCAGGTCTTTTT
>JAECUM010094785.1:0-14872 GCA_016617855.1 Megalonaias nervosa | reverse complement strand
TATTTTGTTCTTCGAACCATCTCTTTCTTGCCGTAATCCATGTGAAGAGCTTCGTATGAGTATGTAGTGCTTGATATTTTGTCCCAAACACACGTAACTTTCTATCTTTGTGGCAAAATTGATATATGATTTAGTACAAGGATATCATCATGAAGTGCTGGTCATGCTAGTTTTGATTTTCTAATGACCACACATATAGCACTGTTTATAATTTCAACGGTCCTTTGCAGACTTCCTTTCCACTAATAGCATATGTAGTACGATATATTTGTCTCAATATGTTTAAATTCCAAAAGTCATCCAGAGCACTTTAGATATTCTCGTAAGTTTCTGAGCATTGGTGCTGTAGCCTCCTACTTCAAAGATATCATTTGTAACTAAATATACTTAAGGAATAATAATTAAGTGACAGTGTTTAGATATAACTTTCTCCACTGATAACGTATAGGTCAAATAATATGTGATACCTTAACTTCTCTCTCAGGAAGACTTTGCAATTTATTAAAGAAATGTCTGAAATATTGTCTTCGTAATTAACTGGTTTATATCGATTTAATTAATAGCTGTTCATACATCTATATATATATATATATGTTAGTAATTCAAAGGTGAAGTGAAGTATTTGCTTTAACCAGACACATCTGGCACCTAACTCAGATTGGTTTTCATATAGACAAAATAATACCTGTTTGACAGTGTGTTCCTGTGAAACCTTTATAGCAACTGCAGTCGAAACTTCCTTGATTATTAATGCATTTTCCGTTGTTGTAACAAACACTGTCTCCATCTCTGCATTCATTCACGTCTGGAAAAATAAATATGAGTACAGCTTCATTTTCGATCTTCAAACTATATTTTCTGTTGTATTACTTGTGAGTGCTGTAGACTTGGACATTATAAATAATGATTTATATTATCCTTAGAAATTAAAATATTTTTTGCATTTTGTGAATAGAGCTTCTAAGTTTCTTATTTTGTTCTTCGAACCATCTCTTTCTTGCCGTAATCCATGTGAAGAGCTTCGTATGAGTATGTAGTGCTTGATATTTTGTCCCAAACACACGTAACTTTCTATCTTTGTGGCAAAATTGATATATGATTTAGTACAAGGATATCATCATG
This sequence comes from Megalonaias nervosa, assembly GCA_016617855.1. Taxonomy (NCBI): domain Eukaryota; kingdom Metazoa; phylum Mollusca; class Bivalvia; order Unionida; family Unionidae; genus Megalonaias; species Megalonaias nervosa. Next base: position 13,750 of record JAECUM010094785.1, on the reverse strand, counting down.
AAGTGCTGGTCATGCTAGTTTTGATTTTCTAATGACCACACATATATCACTGTTTATAATTTCAACGGTCCTTTGCAGACTTCCTTTCCACTAATATTTAGAATGAGCTCGTTAATGTTCATTATCTTCAGTAATAAAAACTAAATTGTTTAGCGATATTATTTAGATCGACGTTTGACCGTTTGTTATTTTAAGCTCCGATAGCCCATATCGCATTTTTTTCCCCATATCGCATTTTTAAAAAAAGAATGATATCACAATCTGGCGGCAATGTAGTTGTGCACAGACGTTGCTCAGTGGCATGACATCTCAGCTTAATATAATCGGTTTACATGAGAAGCAATGATGCAAAACATTATCCAAACGGATTTTTATATTTTGTGTCATTATATCATTATATTATACAGGTTTTTAAGTTAACATGATATGGTATCTTTATCTTCCTTAAACAGGATTGTAAGAACCTGTTTCAACAACTGAGTAATCATTCCTGTGTTAGCCATAACTAGCGTCTTGGAGCATATATTGAGATGAAAACAGGTATTGAGCTGCGGTGATCAACGCTATTTATATGTATCAATCAAGTTATATTTAGGCATATTTTTATGTATCTGATTTTTTTTTTCAGGAAGAGCGTCCAATAATAAAATATAATAATAATAAACATTGCTACCTGCGTTGCATATTTTTCCAGTGTAACCATCATGGCACTGGCAAGAAAAACTACCAACGGTGTTATTACATGTTCCGTGTCGGCTACAAACGTTCGTACGACCATTGCACTCATCCACGTCTGGAAAAGGAAAAATAAGTTTCGATTGTGATATTAATATTTTGTAAACAATCCATCCTGTGTTTCTCTATGTATACATTTCTGCGGTTTTATCTAAGAGAGATTAATACACATTTACATACTTGCAAATGTCATGTAATATTAACAATATAGTTCCATCGTAAACATTACTTTGTTCTGCACATTAAGCGATATAATTCTTTTCTTTCATTTGAGATAGAAAATTAATTTAGATTACTTTCTTCCTCTTCCTACAGTATCAAATACGATGTATTTGGTTAAATGTAATCTTAAACAAGTCAAAGAAAAGATAAAAATATGAGTGACACAAAGAGATAAATGATAAAACTAGGAAACGTTAGACAAACTAATGCAGAGCAACAATGAAATGTTTCTTAAATAAAAGATATCTAGTACGACATATTTGCCTCAATATGTTTAAATTCCAAAAGTCATCCACAGCACTTTAGATATTCTCGTCGGTTTCTGAGCATTGCTGCTGTAGCTTCCTACTTCAAAGATATCAATTTTACTAAATATAATTAAGTGAATGAAAATTAAGTTACAATATTTAGCTCTAATGTTGAGTATTATAGCATTTTCCGTTGTTGAAACAAAATATGTATCCATGTCTGCATTCATCCACGTCTGAAAAAATAAATATGAGTACAGCTTCATTTTCTGTCTTCAAACTATATTTTGTCTTATTACTTGAAAGTGCTGTAAACTTGATGGACTTTTCAACGTTTCTAATTTTAACCTCCGATCGCCCGTGTCCCATCTTTTGTAAAATAGTGATATCACAATCTGTCGGCAATGTAGTTGTGCACAGACGTTGCTCAGTGACATGACATCTCAGCTTAATATAATTGGTTTACATGAGAGGCAATGATTCAAGACATTATGCAAACGTATTTTTAAATTTTGTATCATTGTATCATTATATAATAAAAGTTTTTAACTTAAATTATATGGCATCTTTATCTTCCTTAATATGGGTTATAAGCAGCTCTCTCTCTCTGTCTGTCTCTCTCGCGTATGTCACGTTGCCCACCAGCTTCATAGGAGAAACTTATTCACAAACACTGTGTCCAAAATAAATTCGTTTTACTCAACTAAATCTAATTTCGTGGCAGAGATACCTTGAAATGCTTATAAACTGCATCTTGCTACATATGGTATTCTCCCATTGGTTTCATCGGCAAAAGCGCCACTTTCTCTTAATATGACCCCATTTCTTAAAATTACAAACATTATGCTTTTGAATAAATTAAAATATATTGCAATTAATAATTATCGGTATTTTTAAATGAACTATTATTGAAGATTCAAAGTTCTAACAGTAATTCATTCTGGGTTTGCGATAAGGAGATTTCAGGTGTGAGATACGGAATCACGGATTTGATAACTAGATCTGACACTAGATCCGCCATGTATGATTAAATGTTACGTAATAAAACGCAGCAGAGTAGATCATTCCATTTATTATGATATAATCTTCTTTATTTTCTCTCAGCAATGTTTTAATATAAACCAGTTTGAATAAATATGCCATTCATAGATGATACTCAATGCATTTATTAAGTTCACGAAAACTGTTTTACTGATCTCTTTTTATTTTATTCATATTTTCCAACTACTTGTCGGCTAATGTTTGTTCCAGTTACTGATGTGCATATCTCATTCCTCATGTTGCTTATCGTAACTTGATAAACGTAAACAATATTTGGATATATATTTTCTTAAAAGATAATGGTAACATATTATTTGATCTTATATTATCAATAGTAATTAAAATATATGGTCACAGCTGCATTTAAAAGATAACGAACATCGGAATCATTAATATTTCAGTCGAGCCAGACGTAAAATATAATTGAGAGTAAAAGAGTGCTTCTCAGGAAATATTGTACTAATTTATTTTGGGAACTGTATAAATACTCTAAAGCACAAGGGCTATTTACCAAGGAAATGTAATGAAAAAAAAGAAGAATATTTCCTACTAAGTATTATCATCATCATCATCATCATCATCATCATCAATCCCTTAACCCAAGAGGTTGTTGGGGAACCACAGTTGACTTTACAACTCATTTTCTCCATCTTTCCCTGTCCTCTACTACCACTGGGAATCTCGAAATCCCATGCCTGTCCACTCCTTAATGTTGTCTTCCCACCTCTTTTTCTGACTGCCTCTTTTTTCTGTGCGAGCTTGCACTGTGCCTTGCATTATTGTTTTCGCCAGTCCATGTGATCTTGAGACATGACCGTACCACTTCAGTTTGCGCATTTTACAGTGGTCAAGAGGTTTTCATAGGATCCGATGGCTCGTTGGAGCCTGTTGTGGACTTCTTCATTGGTTTCATGGTCAAATTATGAGATGACCAAGATCTTGCGGTAGCATCTCAATTCGATGGTCCGAATCCTTCATTGTAGATCTGATGTGAGTGTCCATGTTTCACAAGCATACAGAAAGATGGATATGACAATCGAGAGCATCAGCCTAATTTTGGAACCAAAAGCAATGTTGATATCTTTCCATATTGGTCTAAACCTTGTTATTGCTGATGTTGTCTCGGCAATCCTGCAAAGTAGTTCTGGTTTGGAGCCCTTGTCTGTGATAATTGATCCCAAGTACTTGAAGCTTGTGACTCTTTCCAGCGTCTGTCCACTGATCTTTATTTCTGCACTGGTGCCATTGGTTTTGTTTGTCATCATTTTCGTCTAATATCCATACCGTATGTTGTGGCGGTTGTGTCTAGGCGCTCAACCAAGTCGGCTAGTTCTTTTTTATCTCCTGCTAAACCATCAATAACTAAGTATACATACAGTGAAACATCTGGAAGGTGGACCTTGGAATGGATTTCCTCTTATAATTTCTTTCACGTAAAACAACCCTCTACAAACTGAAACCTTGGAATACTACATACCGGAGACATTAGATAATTGCCAGGTAAAGCAAACTGTGTCAGAATAATCTAGTAGTAAATGTTAAGTATTTGCGCATGACTAATCATTCAAATGAAAGCATTTAGTACAGTTGCAAAATATATTATATCAAATCCAATTGTCTGTTTTGAATTGGCGCCTGTACAGAAAAGTGCATTAACCTTGAAATTAGAGACACGCTATTAAATTACCTTCATGTACGCAAGTATAAAGTAAAGATTCTTGAACGAATACCAAGAAATCTCAAATTTAAAATATACCCTTTCTTGTATACATTTGTGTGCATGAGCTGTATAAAAGCCAAGAAACTTGCTCTAAGGTGATTTGGTAAGTTTTTCGTGCTTGGGTATTCAGTGAAAATCGTGTAAAGGGGTGACGTGTTAAATTGTCAATTGAAGATAAAATCGGTATGATGAGGCAGTCGAAAGTAGTTCCTAAACCTTCCCAAAAAGAACTCGGTATACATTTGGTCTCATTCTCAGAAAGTTTGAAATCTCTGCCATTCAAGAACGAAAATAGAAATACCTCACAGTAAGAGAACGACGATTCGGTATCAAGTTATGGGTTATTTGTATGACTGGTTTTGGCAAACAAGATACATGCTAATTCATATTTGGGATCCAATCAAAAACGTCTGCGCACTTTAATTTGTATCTCAGCTTGTCTTTCCTGATCTCAAGGAGTAGAATGGATGACTTAAAAAGTCCACAGCTTGCTATCTCATTCAAATGAAATCATTGTGCGGGCCAAATGATAGTGTACACATTAGGACAGTATAGCATTACCGTGATAATATCACCGACAAAGTATGGGAATATCGTTCTGAATATAGTTTCACCTGTTATTGTGGATCTAACTGGAAATGTAATTAAGTTGCAATGAAAAGATGTACGGTCATATTAGCTTGCTGTGTTACAGGAACAACTGAAACAATTAGTTACAGTAAAAGTACGATACCTCGATTCTGAAAAGAACATCAATGCTATCTGGCATTATAACATAAAATCTTGTATTCAGGTCAAAATTTTCTGGTAACTGTTGGATTACATTTCTTACTTTTTGATGAACATAGATATTGCAAGGAAATGCTCGGATATAGATTAGAGTTAACCCTCAGCAAGATGGGTAACTTGGGCAACTTGTAGCAAATGTTCCAATATAGATTATAGCACTCATTTTTAAGAGCATTTACAATTTGCAACTTCCAAGCTGTTTGTAAATAACGGCAATGTCCCCAGCGCTACCATCCTTTATCAACTATATCATTTTCAACTTACGATACACTATATATATATATGTTACTTCTTGCGGGCCTGCTGCAAGGATGACACTGACATAGATTTAATAAATTTTCTTTCTTCGATCAGTTTTCATAACTTTTGCATCAAACATCAACTTCCTTAGAAAAAAGGTAAACACATAAACCGATAGTCCACTAACAGTTTATTTATCTAATTCACGTGTATTTGCAACCATGATGCTTACGAAACCGAATGGGACATGACAGAAGTGGAGTGAACAATTATGTATTTACCTCAAAGTTCAATTGAAGAACACAAAAAACTACTGTTCTTTTCACTCTCATAGTTGTTAATTTTCTTAATGAATAAATCAAACATATATTTTGTTTCCTAGGCAGACACAATATACAGAAAAATGATTAGTATCGATTACTGAAATAATATACAGCTTTTTCAATGCATATCACAGCACAATATCTTAATTTTCGGCAAACGTTTATAACCCACCACATTCATTGCGTTTTTTTGATATGCAATATAGTATCGTTTAAGCGTCGTTCGAGAACTGGTTATGCAGATGAAGGCTTTAATTTACTAATATTCATAACATTCAAAATATAGGTCTAATATGATGCTATTAGCTTCAGCTTGCTTTAGAAGATTGTATAAAAATACATGTCACCCAAGATGTGGGGAGTGCTATATGATTTTTAATTTTCAAAATGGAGCAAAGCATTTGCCTTGTAATTACTGGATGTGCTATTCTTTCAGAAACATAATATATTCAGTATTGAGATCCTATCATCTGACTCTGTTAAAGTCTCATAAAAATTATTATAATATTTTTCATCGATTGGAGAATCATGCCATCCATTGTTAAGATTGAATTAATTAACCTTTGTTGATGAGGAGCAAAGCAAGAGGGAAGCAGTTCAGACTAATAATATCAACATATTAGCCTCTGAGGAATAACCCAAAATTAACTTGTTTACATAAGTTTCATTTATAGTTTGAAGCAATGGGACAACCGCTATGTAATTTAATAATGTGGTAGTGACTTGTATTGTTCATCATTGAATCGTAAAAATAATTCCTGATGCAATATTCTCAAGAGAGCAATCAAAGAGCAATAAAATGTACAATTTACATTCGTCACATTGCACATTACTAAAGCCATAACCAAACCAATTTATACCGGGACATAACGCATACTATTTCCTAACTCATTGCACATATGTTCTTCTAATGTAAATGAAATGAAATATGAAAGTGATGAAATGCGTTTAACTTTTCTAGAAGAACATTAACATTATTATGAATCAAAATATTGTAAACAACACCGTTAAGTTTTCTTGTACAGTTTAAATACCGGTTTGCACTCTGTATTAGACTCACATATTGTAGGATCTCCTTCCTTGAATGGGGTAAAGCGAGGAGTTCTAAGTCAGTTATGACATTCCTGATTTGTCTGATGCGTCAGCACCGTAGAAAGTAAGAAAATATGGGAAGTTTTGATTGCAAAATATGTGTAGGGAATACGCTCAATCACCATCCAATGCCAATAATGAGGCTTTCTTTTAAGCAATCTCCTTATCAGTACTTACACAATAATAAAACTTTAGCTAAAGCTGACAAAAAATGAATGCCAACGTTGTCATAACTACATGCAAATTCAGAACTGTCAATAAGGTCTTGGCTGGCATTCACTTTTTTATTTAATGTTGTGAGGATCTAGTAGGGTATCTTTATAACATGCTTCAAAACTCAATAAGGCAAGTTCAGACACACATCCTCTATTAGCTGTGATAATTTACGGTTCCTCAAAATTCATCAGCTCATAGCTACTATGACACTGTCACGAATATTGAAATGTAATTCAGCTTAAACTGCAAGGGCAGCAACATACAATATTATATTGGACATTCACCTGGAGTCCGATTCATGTTGATGACGATATAAGCAAAGTTGGAAGTAGCTGAAATGTTGTTAACTGCTCCATCACGAATATAGAACTGGTCATAGTTCACGAAGATTAATGTTCCATATTATCTCAATCCATGCCATCAAGATCAGAAAAAAATTACACGTAAATCAGACAACGGGCAAGATTTATTGTCAACGGTGTGCAAGATGTAATGTTGGTATCACCGCGTTTATACCTGTCTAAACTTGCATTGTGTTAGTTAAAAAGAAATGCGCACATGCTATTTAACGGTGTTCATGCTGAAAATATAAGCTTACGACACATTTTGATTAGACCGATGGACACAAATCGTATTCTTCCTATGGCTTCTTTGTTCTTCCTATTTCGTCGAGTCATCAGTTATTTGTCGATGAAATGGGCAATGTTTTGACAAAAAAATGAGTTCCGGATCGCAGCATCCCTCAAAGATCGATAAGCCTTGGGTACCAACGAGTCACGTCGTTTATTTTACGTTCTGAATGACAATGGCATGGTCTTGGAACGAGGTCAGTATGTTACGCGTGGATGTTCCTTGATAAAAATACGGCTTTGTTTTGAATTTTACTTTGGATTGTCAATGACACCAATATCGATTACGTTACAGTACTGATAAAATTTGTTCTCATCATTACTATCTCAGAATGGTTAGTACTAGGTGGATGATTCCTATGAACGTCTACTTACACATGTGAGGCGATGACAGGTGTGCCATCAACACCTAAAAGAAACCCAGGTCAAATGTAACTATATACCGAATGACATCTGAGGTCTCCAAAGAATCAGTATGGTAGCACTCCTGAGGGTGTTTTAGGCCATTATAATCATCATAGTGCTCCACCATCGTCGGATCAAATGTCTAAGATTAGGATTATACATCAGGAAAAGAGTATTTGCATGACACGCCTGTTCTGATTATTTGTATACCATTAAAATAGCAGTAATCCCCATCTCTAATAAACACCGAAATATCAAATTTAAAAGCGTTTGCAAAGAACTCGTGCAGAAAAAAATAAATTCCAAATATATATGCAATGATAAGTTACCTTATTGCCATTTTGTACGAATCTTTGAAGTGCTTAATCATTGTATCATTATTATTAGGCACTCTCAATGGCAGACGTGTAACGCTAACGCCAATTTCATTTGCAGGACAACGAGAAATCTGGAGGAAACCATCATTCATAGAAAACTAATCATGGATAGCCGAAGCCAAAACAAAAAAAACCCATAACAATTGCTTTAATAATGTATTAAAAGCATGCTGTAAAACAAGCATATCCAACGATTATAAGAGATGGGGGTAAATGGGTAATATATGCTAGATATTCGGTGTAAAGCAGAATGGTAAACAGCATTTTAGCAGTTTATCCACTACAATGGTTGTGGACCAATATTTATAAGCTGTTAAACAAGTCTTTGAAGCATCAAAAATCACACTCTGAAATGAATACATGCAGACGGAGCACAAACACTGACACACTCGAAGCGTTTATAATGAATATATGTCGACAGTCTTAGCTTTTTTCTTGACTACAGTTACGGAGCAATAACGTATGTTCTTATGTGTTTAACTCATATCATATTTAAGTAGTTATGGTACATTTATGTGGTGTGGTTGTATCTTTCTTCCTGCCAATCTTGGATAAGACTGTACTTTACTGTAACATATTAATTATTGTGCAAATTTATTGTTGGTATATCTTAACATGACAAAAATCGTGACGTTTCTGTAAAATTGCACGTTTTGCGTGAAGTGCAAGTCGCAGAATTTGGGAATAAGCATACCTTAACATAAATGGAATGACATTTTTTCATTGGTTTACGTAATCATGTGTTTTGAAATTGCATGAAAGACATATTGCTTTAGGTAATAATATGTGTTGATAAACAGGCCAAATCTTAGAAAGCTTTTAAGGTTCAGTGCCCCTTACGATGTTTGCAAATATATAACTTTGAATCTGTCTCATTCGAAAAGGTACGTCGAGTTCAGAAAACGACCTTTAGTACTAACCTAGATGTAAATAACTGCATTGTATTTAATTTCAGATTACAATTTTTTAGAGTGCACTTTTTCATGTGGTTATATGACAGAAAGAAACAAAAACGTGTGTCAATACTTTGGCCTATACATGCTAAAAGGTTAGGAGCTTTGTCTACTTTAGGTCACTCAGACTGCTAAATGTTAAAAATTATAAAAACAAGAAGAGTAAAACTTATATTTTCTGTCCAAATGATTATTCCTTTCTCTTATCTCTTAATTCTTTGACAAAGCAAAACTGTACATGTTTGAAGGAAACTTTATAACAATCATAAAATGTCAATAAGGAAACTTTATAAAAATTGAAACGTAGGAAACATGGTATGAATTTATTATTTCTGCTATATAATAAAGATAAACAGTTTCAGTTACCCTTCCTATAAAAAATTACTGTATTTTCCAGCCCAATGTCCAAGAGATCCATCCCATTCTCAACATTTATTGTAAAGCAGAGGAGTTTTTCCAGCAGCACCGTATCCCTGATCACATATCATTAAAACTGTTGAATTGTACGTTTTGTTCATCCTTTCAATCCCCATTCCGTTGTGAATCTTGCTATGGTGCCGAGATTTTCGCGCACTTTGTTACTGAATTATTCATATGTTCATATACAAATGTATCAAGTTTGGTTGACATATATATTATCATGATGTACGCTCTTCTTAGTAAATAATTAAATAAATAAATAAATATGTACCCAAATAAAATAAATACCATACTAACTAAATAAATAAATGTATCAACTAAATAAATAATAAAAATATTATGGATTAAATTCAGTGTCATGCATGTTCTGGTACCGGAAAACTAATTAGTAAAGAGACAAGATAAAAGCAGTTAAAGATGCATTTTAGTTTGAAAACCGGCGCAACTGAAAAGTTACTTTTGCTTGAATGCATGTTTCCATGTTTCGGTGGCTACGATCTTATACTTCATTGCACTTCATTCATTATAGAATATTTCATTGAAGACCGTGGCGTAAATATTGTGCATGTATTTGTGAAAGGCAGTTATCGAATATATTCCATAATTCGACAAGACAGTCCAGTATGTTTTAATAAGTCTTTCTATTGTGTTCTATTGATAGCGCCCTTTCATGCACACATTAGTTAAATTTATTAGAGAAACCTTAAGTAACCAGCCGAAGCCAAATATAAATTACCAACGGTAGAGGAGCAAATTTAAATAACTTTGATATTAATGCCTGGTAATTTGATGAAGAAAGTTTGAAGTATGTGACCATGCTCCTCAGTTTGGATATTGAAATAACGTGAGGTATGTTACACGATTACGATGTGATCATACCAGCAACTGTTGTTTTAATTTAAAACTCAACAAATAAAAATTCCTGTTTGTGTACCATACCCACTAGGTCTCAGGAAAAGCAGGTAATGGGCGTAATTTGACATAAATCAGAGGATAAACAAATGTAAACATCGCACATTGATCACAATATTGGTATGTCATCTCTGGATTTAAGAAGTCCTTTAAGATGTTTCATACGTATGTTCGTTCATACACTAGCGAACGAAAGAGAACAATGACATGTCTAAATTACTTTAAAGAGCAGGAAAAAAATAACATAATAAGTTTTTGCTAGTAAAAACATGCATCAAAATATGAGACAAAGAAAACTTAGTTCTCGCCGCATTGTGTGTGCTTGGGAGATCACAATCTATTGTGCTTAGCGTAATTAAACTATAATATTCTCTTTCAAGCTCAGTTCTTTGCGTCCAAATACCTTACTCATTGTATAGAACGAAAGTATATTCTAACCGTAACTGGCATGGCATCATGAATCATTGCTTGCAGTAATAGCATCCATTAAAGTGGCATTGGCTGCATTGTTCAGTTTTAGGCTAGTAATCTTTCAAATTAAGTTCCTATTGTTTGACTTTCGTTCGTCAAAGCACGCGAGAAGAAATAACAAATCAATTTAAATTAGAAAAGAGCAGAGAATTGGAATTATGCGTTCTTTACATTCTTATGCACCTGCAAGGAGAAAACAAAAATATGGCTTGACCAAAAGGACCCATTGGTTTGGCGCTGCAATGTTTCAGTGGGATATTTATAAGCAGATTAATCCAGTTGACAAATACGTATTTCAGTGAACTTATCATGCGTGCAAGGTATGACATAATATTTCGCTCACGCAAACCATGCACGCATACCAACATATTTTGATGGACCAATACATTATGTAATTCAGCTGATAGGTTACACGGACATGTCATGTTGGTCCAGTTACAAAATAATATTTAGTGGGGCTAGATATCACACCGAAGATACTGTACGTACGCTTGTAATACGGTCAAATTAGATGCAGACGTTTCTCTAAGCACACGGGATTTATAGTCAAATTATATTTTGTTCCAATATTTCTCCGTCGAGCTTTTTTATCTTTCTAGACTGGTTGTAGTCAGTGTTACAACACTAACATTCTTGTTTATAAAAATGCAATTACTTGTGGTAAATACTTAAGATTTTCAAAATCATTGGAGATTTTGTAGTTGGTATAGGCAATAATTACAGTGAAAATCGATAATACAACAAGTTGCTGTTAATAGACATACATGTATCATTTTAATATCATTCCGGAGGTAGATAGGATACATTAAGTATATTTTCAACTCTTTTGATGGGGAAGAGGAAAAGAAAGGATTGGTGAGGAAGACGTAACCTTGTGCTGACAGTATTGTCTAAATTGTTAAATCACAGAACGTAATACTTTCCATGGGTTATGCTGCACATACAGCGATTAGTGTTATCTGGGATTCACAGTACTACACAAACTTGTCACATTTTATAAAGACTCAACGGAAATAAAATCTTGAATCTTTTATGATCTTTACGACATGTTTATGCCAAAAGGCCATTGACCACCCATAGATGTGTTAAATGAACCAAAGATAGTTAAAAGGCTCTCCGAGTAGAAAATCTTGGATATATTTTGTAGGGTAAATCACTGTAATATCGTTTCATAAACTTAAATGCTTTGAAAGAAATATCCATGACATAGCAAGGTGTCTGTCACCATATATATATATATATATATATATATATATATATATATATAGAGAGAGAGAGAGAGAGAGAGAGAGAGAGAGAGAGAGAGATATAACTGCAATAAACTGACAACGAACAGAGCAAAACTAGTATCTAACTAGCCTGAGCGATTTCGACTCTTAATGAGTCTTTTTCGAAGTCAAATACAAAACATAGACAAGACAAACAACTGAAACACAAAAACCGTTGCGTTTGCAAAATTTTACATGGCTGTTTCTACAGGAATTAAACCTTTAAATTTATTATGTTTTAACTAGTTTATTTCAACTTGTTGCGGATGCTTGAAAATATCTTTACTGACCTAGAAATCGACGAGCGATAACGAGATCTGTTGTTTTATGCTCATTTTAAGTATACGCAATGTATATCCCGGATATTTCATTGTCATATTAGTAATTATAAGCTATTAAGCAAATTTAGAGAATTATTTAAAAGAAAATGTGTCGGCTGCAAAAAATATATAATTTCATTTGTGAATGGCTGTAAAAGAAGAAGGAAAACATTGGAACGTATACACTAACACGACATAAAATACAGAACTGAAAGGGTGTTAGATCACACCAAAGGTAGATCGTGCCATACGAGGTTGATAAGCTAAAGAATACAAATCATATGGCGAATAACAGTCCTTTCAAATTCACTGCATCCAGCAAGGGATCACGTTGGTCAGGGATTGATTAAGATAACTGCAATAAACTGAAAACGAACAGTGCAAAACTAGTATCTAACTAGGCTGAGGCTTTCGACTCTCTCTCTCTCTCTCTCTCTCTCTCTCTGTATCTCTCTCTCTCTCTCTCTATATATATATATATATATATATATATATATATATATATATATATATGATATTGTAAATTTAATTTGAGCGGACTTGTCCAGGTTTGTCTGCTTACCTGGTTTTCCGTTTGCACATGTAATGCATAAATATTCAGTGTTTTGACATTTCAGTGATTTACATCCATTGCTTGAAAATAAAAGTGAAAAGCTCGAAAAAGGAAACACATTAACAGCTTCAAACATTTTGATGAATACACGCCAATTATTGAAAGGATTTTATGCATAGACTAAGAACGATGTAAATCTATTACAAACTAATTTTAAAAGTTACGGAAAATCATTGATATAATAAGATATATGGAAGAAATCAAAATACGTTTCGACCAATGGTAATATGAAGATAAGACCATTACCTAGCCCTATACCAACACTACAAGGTTGAAGTGAATTTATAAAGATATGGAAATATCTAAACCTCACCAAAGGAAAGTGCGATTAAGAACGTGGAGATATAAACATTGAAAACAATGGTGAAAACTGACAACGAAAATAATTAATGTTAATACTGATGTGGCAGGTATACATTCTTTGTATGTAAAATGCACACTGATTTCGGAAAATGGAATTTATGATGTTTAACATAAAACTAAATAAATAAATAAATGTTTACAAAGAGGTTCTTCTCAAGAAGAAACGGATAATACATTATGTAATCAAAAAAGGCGAAAAAATCAAGAAATTATGTACATCTCGCTCATGCGAGCAAATAGAAGTTAACACAGATACGTTCGATAATACCTGGCTGAACCAACAAGTATACGATCTAAATTCACTTTTTTCGTGTGGTTCAAGGTCTTTCTGTTCGAAAAGGGTCAATATTTTATGTTGTGGGCATCTTGGGGGTACGCTGTTGAGTTTTGTAT
>JAECUM010094784.1:0-18325 GCA_016617855.1 Megalonaias nervosa | reverse complement strand
AGTGACCCTGTATCTGTGTTGTTGTTTCAGAGTTCAGAATCTGTGAACTATGATCAGTTTGTACGGCCTAATGGAGATATTTATCGTACAGAATATCTGCACGACGAAATGAAAAATCTTGCGTTGAAATACACGAACTATACTGATGTTACCGAACGATAAGTCAGTAATTGTTTTACCGTTACGTCAGTTGCTCCGCACACTGCTCAGAAGGAAAATTCATGGAAACCAACATGATTGGAATTTCTTGAAGATATTCAACGCAGTTGTATCGAATACGGACATGGCGGATTATAGAATACTAAATACGATTATAAAGATGTTATATCGGTTGATATGGTTGCATGTTATCCTGGAAGTTTTCTTGGGATGGATGAGTGTTCTGAGTATTTCAAAAGATTTGGACATCCAACACACGAGATAACCAGAGTTGCGATAAATGGACCCTTACCAAATTTTGACCTGACCGGATTTGCCTGTATTGAATCATTCAAGTTAGCACGGAATCTCCATCCGGTTGTTTATGTTTGGTTTGGGAGATATTTTTCAGAAAAATGTTGGGCTCCAATAGTTTTAGTTAGATATATGCTTGATACGGAAATTTTGGTGTCATCGATATTCAGTGAAACAATTATATCATATCGTTCGCAGAAACAAGTTTGGTTACCACAGCAAAAGAAATGCTCCGAGGATGAAAATCCTGATATAACAGATTTTGAGAATAAGCTCGCAAAGGATCTCGGCAGAAAAATAATTTGTAAATTCACGCAAGGAGGACCGTATGATCATAAACGACATTGTTATAGATTAATTATAGACGAAGGTGACCTCGATTTTATAATTGCTGATACAACGGAGAGAAGCAGATTTATAAGTCGGAATAATGTTAATTTATCAGACGGAACTAAATTAGGTTCAGTTGTAAGCTACACTGAAGGTGAATCACCACAGTTCACTCATTTACGATCTTCGATGCTTGAGTATGTTTCGATATATTTATTATCGATGATAAATAGATTTTCTGATACCGCGGTTAGAGTCGCGACAGATTCATTTTATATTAGTAAAAAATACACAGAATCACTGAGACAGTTAAAAATTTCCAATGACGCGTCTTGGGGCTAATGGGGAATAAATAGAGTAAACATACTTAGTTATTCTGAATCTGCCGAATATATTTCCGAGGATAATTATTGTAAAAATAATCGTTTATCGGAATTATCCTCGGCTCCATTGGTATATGATCCTGTGGCCAGACATAAGACTGTTTATCTCAATGGACCGGGAGGTTCTGGTAAAACAACACGTGCGATTGAATTATTTCGGAATTTTGATATGGTTGTTTTGACACCCATACTTAGACTCGCCAGAGAAATGAGCGAACGAGCGTTAATTCGTGTACGTATCATAGTTTCTTTCGATGGAAAGGAGAGGAATGGACTTCAGAACGAATGGGTTGGAAGTATTAAAAATATTTCTCGATTGGTTACTGACGAGAATTACTGATGTTATCATGTGTGGTGATCATGGTCAACCACCACCCTTTGTTGGATCATCTCCACACGAATGGCTGAAAAAGTTCGTAGATTGTTATGAGGAGATAACTGATGATCATAGAGCTATTGATGAACCGCTGAAAGAATTTAAAAGATTGATCAGACTGCATCCAGATAAGATTCAATGTAAAATAATGCGTGAAGTAATTCCTGAGACTGCAATGAATGATTTTTGGAATTTATGGAAACCTGAATGTTTTGATAGTTGCAAGTCGAAAGATAGATCGTGATACGCTTCAAGAGAAATTATTTCTGTTACATAAAGAAAAATTTTCAGAGTAACCAGTGCCGCTTTGTTATCGCCCGACAGATACACGAAAACAAAATATTAAGGTTGGTATTCCAGGAACTAATGAGAAACAAAAACTCGTTCGTAATGATATTGTTGGTGTTGATGTAAATGCCGTTGAGAGCGCATTAACGATGGACAAATCTCCGTGGATGCTTGGATACGTTATAACGATTCACTCGTCACAGGGATTAGCTATTTCTGATAAAATATCTGGATTGTCGATGATCGGATCGAATGGTCAAAATTAGTTTATCTAGCAGTGTCGAGAGTCAGAAAAATATCTCAGATACGGAGGGTTATCATGGATCGCGTAGTGATCGAGGAAATCACTGATATCAATTGCGATGATGTAGTTAACAACGAAGTTGGGAAGAAAAAATTAGCTGGTTATCAGTGATCTGACAAAAAAAAAAAAAAAACTTGCATTTGATCTTGATATTGAATTTATCATGACGCTGAAACAGCGACAGAATAAACATTTTGCGAGCTGTAATATAGTAATGTTGTGGCAGTATTCGAATAATAATCCAAGACAATTCACCGTGGATAGAATTAATAGTAATCTCGGTCACACACGCGAAAATGTGATATTGACCTGTCTTGAGTGTAACTGACGTAGGGGTGCTAGTGTTCTACTTTTACAGAAGTGAAGGCGGTGGTAATTGTGTATCTTCAGGAATTACTTGCAATTATTGTTCACGTACAAATCCACGCTGAGGAGCAGTTGAATCTAGTCTGTAGATTGCAGGTCTACCCGTGGATCTTACCACGCTGGAAATTGTATGTGTGGTCACACTCCAAATAGGATCAGTTGCTATTTTTTACCACCTTCAAGTTCACCGGGTTCATATAAATATCTTACAGTCACATTACCTAATACTGGTTGTTTTGAGGAAGTGTCACGTCGTTGTATATTTTTTTGTGATCATGCTGATGGGTTTCATGGAAGTTGCACGAGTAATTTCATTATTTAACACAGCTATTACACTTGGTAGTCTTGCAACCCATTCACGAGATCTTTTGTCACCTGACGTAACGTCAGTGGATATTTCCTTTGCGTATTTATATCCAAACAATCGCTCAGCAAGTGTTCGATTAAATCACTCAACGATTCCCTGATCATGATGAATTGCCGTATGTCCTCGTCTGATTTTGACATTATGTTTTTTCACCAGGGATGATACTGCACCAAGAAATTCTTTGCCAAGATCAACCTGTAGTTGCTGTGGCCATCGTAGACCAGCGCGTTGATAAATTCGTTCAAAAGCAGATGCAACTTCAGCTGCTGTTTTAGTTTATAGTGGTTCTGCTTCTCTATATCTACTTGCAACGTCAACGACAGTTAACGCGTATTTGTATGCGCGTGAATGACGTCTACGTGTTTTAATAGTATCATGTGGTAAAAACAAACTATCTGCTTGATGAACTTCATTGGGAGCGCTGATATCAAAATGTCCATACTTAATTTGTTTAGGTGGTAGTAGACAAATTTGCCATATTGCCTGTCGTGCTAACCAATTAGCAGCAACAGAACGTGCGATACCTGCTGCATCAGCCTCTTTACTAATCGCTGCTCTACCCCTCCAGTATCCTCTTGGGCTATAATAAATCGTTTCCATTATAATAGTTATCTATGATTAATTACCAGCCCCTACCACTAGTTTACCTTTCATCGCAGATTTTACTAGGAAGCTATCAAGTTTTTCTCTGAGAGATTTTTTTTTATGGAATTTAACGAATGAATCAACTTCATGTCGTTGTTGTAAATCTTTATTTTTATACGTAACATCATGAATGTGGCCTGCTTTATCAATCACATTTATTGGATACTCCCCAGATCTTGGTTGGTCTCGTTCGTCAAGTCGGATATCAAGTCGGGTTCCAGGACCAAAATAATTATATCCAGAAAGATGTTTTTCTCCTGGGTATTTAGCCCACTGGGTGTTGCTAGTAATTTTACCAGGGAAGCAGCGATATCACCGCCTGTCTTCGTACGAAACGAAATAAATCAGTATTTGCTTGAACCACATTTTACACACTTACCTGTAAGCGCAAGCTTTTTATTTTTTGTTTTATTGTTGTTAATCCACTGGTGGGGGTGGATGGTCTGCATCAAGCACAATATAAATTCATAATATTTATTATATTTGCACAACATGGATGTCATTAATTTCTCAGCGACACTAAAGCAAGAGCCAATCAAGTATCATGTAGCGCTACCAAATTCTATCAGAACAATTATAATAGGTCCATCTGGGTCTGGTAAGACGCAATTATTGCTTAATCTAATATTGAGATGGCTCAGGTAGGATAAGCTGTATTTGGTGGCACCATCCGTAAATGATCAGCGATGCTACGATGTGCTTAAAGATTTTAATGAAGAAGCGAAGTCGTTGAATGAAGATGAAGATGATAATGATATTGTTGATTTTATCACCGATATTGATGAAGCTCCATCTGTGGATGATCTCGATGGACGTATTATTAATCTCGTAGTGTGTGATGATGTGATTCTGGGACAAACAATCAAATCCAGCTCGGATATTTTCCCGAGGCAGACACAAAAATACTGATGTAATTTATGTTACTCAGCGATATACACAAATTCCTAAAGTGATCAGAGATAAATGCAATATTTTAGTTGTGTTTAATGGAGTCGATACACATACTCTGCAAAACATTCATCAGACTTGGTGTTCAGGGGATATGGATATGATTACATTCAAAAATTTCTTCTCAAAAGCGCAAGCTACCCCACACGGATTTATCACGATAAATTTACATGATCCTTGTTCGCGATATCGTATAGGTCTCGATAAGAGGATTGAGGGTGTGGGTGGTAAGGGAGGAGATGTATATGGCGGTTAATTATTTTAATTTATACCTCTTCTTTTAAACCATATTCTGTGTGTCTTGGATGGTAGTTTTGCTTATAAATAGGAGAGTAGGTGAAGGTAGGGACATTACAGATGGTGGGCGGTAGAGGGTGTTTACTTTATAATAAGGATTATAGGGTAGAAAGGGAGATAATTAAGTGTATTTTGTTGATAAGGGATTTAAATTGTATTTTATACTGCTTCTTGCACATAAAAAGGTGTGGTGTCAGTTGTGTGGGGATACTATTGAAGTGGTAGGTATTTTAACTTTATAAGGAGAACCTAGAGCAATAAGGGGAGATACAGAAGTTATTTTTTAATTGATAAGTGATTACAATATTTTCTTAAGTGCGAGTTCTTTTCCATCCTACCTTGCGTGAATGGGGTGTAGTTTTGTTTAAATAGGAAAGTAGCGACTGGTAGGAAAATATCGAAGCTGGCGAGAGAGTTTAATTTTATAAGTGCGGGTCATCGAGTACCTACATAGTAGATCACTGGGTGTTAATATTAGATAACTGGGTTATGGATTGTAAATCACTGGGTGTTGCTAGTGATTATTTTGAGTACAATTTGCTTCATAGGGTTGCAGTGGGAATACTGAAGGTATTTTTGTTTGAATAAATAGGAGAGTGAGATGGGGAAGATTACGAAGAGAGCTAACTAAGGGGACTTATAGAAGAGGCTTGATTATTTTCTTCAATTTATAAGATGGGTCATAGAGTTGGATAGGAGGGATTTCAATTCTCTTCTTTTTATACCCATTATTTTAAATCGTGGTGAATAGCATATAAGTAGGTGTTGGATAGTAGACATATCTGGCTGGTGGATAGTAGATGACGGGGTATTTATCTGTAGGATAATTGTTTGGTTTATATTAGATGATAGAGTCTTGATAGTATATTAGTGTGTATTGTTAAAAAATAACTCGCTAGTGGATTGTAAATAATTTGGTGTTGATAGACAATTAGTTGGTGAATAGTATGTAAGACGGTGCTTGATAGTAGAAAACCAGGTGGTTGATAGCAGATACTTGGTTATTGATATATAAAGATTATGAGGATTGTTGTTTTTGTGCTGATAGTAAATAAATTAGCTGTTGGGTAGTACATAACAGGGTAATGGATAGTAGAAAAAGGGGTATTGGTACTAAATAACTGATTGGTGAATAGTATGTTCCCGTGTACTAGATAGTAGATAATTGGTCGGTGGATACTATGTTACTGGGTAATGATAGTAGATAATTAGTTTGTCTTTAGTAGGTAAATGCGTGTTAGACAGTATAAAAGTGGTTGGTATCTACCAACAGATCACCAAGTGTTGGATATTAGACAACTATGTAGTGGATAATAGATAATTGAGTGCTGGGTAGGAAATAACTGGTTGGCAAATAGTAGATAACATCGTTTAATAGTAGATAATAGGTCGGTGAATAGTAGATCGCTGATGGATATTAGACAACTAGGTGGTGGATAGTAGATAGCTGGGAATTGATATGTAAAAAGGATAGTAGTTCTGTTTTCTTAAAAAAGGATGGTATGATAAGGTTGGGGATATTATTTCATATGTTACAGATTTTAACTTTATAATAGGGATCTTATTATGGAAAGGGAGATAAAGAGAGAGTTAGCATTTTAAAGTAATGCGATTTGTTACTTTTCTAGAAAGTATACTGCATAAACAATTATCATGAATAGTACGCTGTCAGTTTTTGAGACATTATTATTGTTTCGTCGGGGCTGGGGGTGTTTGAAAATGAAAATAGAGCTGTTTGTGGATGTTTCGCAATAGTTTAGCTAATACGCGGAGAGCTGTTGGGTTCCAACCGGATCGACACAACCAAGAACTAATAAGGAGCCGTGCATAACATGTGAGTGCCTCTATTTTAAGAAAGAGGGATTTTCTTAATATAACCACTGACTTTGTAGCTTTGTTACAACAGTCCATTGATAGAATTGCAATTTATGGTTTTATTAATTAGCTACTAACTTGTAAATGTAGTAATGTTGGATTTGTGAGAATAAAATCATTGGCAGTAACCATAAGCTTATGATTGTTATTATTTTGGGGTTTTTTCCCCACTGAATCGGATACTTCGATAGTCTCCGTCATTAAGAAATGCATGGACATTCCGGAGAAGTCTTGTTTCCAAATTAATAATATTAACATTATGTCTTCATTTTCATGATAAAATAATTCGGATCTTATTTTAGAAACAATTGTATTTGTCACAAAATTAGTTTTGAATATTACAAATATAATCATATTTATGATCATTTATTCACACATTTGACGCGTGTCAATTATGCCAGCGTGGTGAACAAATGGAATGTTGTGAATGATGTGTGGGCCAAATCCATCTTACGTTATGTTTTAGTTATTTACTAGCGTATGTTAATGTGTTAAGTACATATATTCCTTTGTAAGACTGTGAACGATCCTAACATTTTCAGGAGAGCAGCAGTTTTCTGTTTGAATTGTTTAGTAATTTGTCATGTCCACTAGATATTTACTAATTTGTTGAATAAGTGTGGATCATGTTTACTGGCCTACTCTGACAAATATTTTGCCCTAGTGTTGGCATCCTACTCAAAGTTTCCCTGCCAGTTACATTAATGGAATGGCTATTCAATTGTAGATATCACAGAATGGCTAGGAAATCGTAGACTTTAGTGTCAACACTTTCCACTTTTAGCACAAGCTCTGTATTTTCAGCACGATATTTTTCACAGGGTGTCAGCTATAGTTTATGCTTAATCATCCCACTTTAGTTACAGTTTTTCGATTACAAATTAAACGATAATTAACACACAAATAGCAAATCAATCTACTATAAAGTGTCGACCATTCAATTTTCGGCGGCTGGTGTAGTAGAGGAATATAAGGTTTCTAACTCAGACCAGGTTTCTAGCTCAGAGACACACTCCCCCTCCAAAACCCTTTATATTGACATTTTCTTCAGCTCTGATGATGACTTTCATATAATAAAATAAAGGGTCTTCGATCCAAAAACACTGTTACAGTCATGTTTTATGATAATTATTTTCGTATTTGCTGACTCTCATTGGCAGAATATCTGTTAACATACTGTCAATAATACGGAATTCTCGTATTAAATCGTCCATATCATATTTTACACCTCGCAAATAAGATCTTATCTGATCAAGTAATTTTTTGTAGGTGGTACTTGCTGTTTTACAAGCATTTTTTTTTAGTCTCAAGTCGAGGCTCAATTTTTTTACACTCCGTTGAAAGAGAAACACCAACACCTGATTTTATTAACAAAAAGCGGATTTAATGATGCTCAACTTGAAATTATACCAGAGCTTGTCATCAGCAGTGGTAAATATGATGTTACTCGAAGTATTCTACTGTAATACTTGTAACATTGTTTTACACACCAAAGGTTTTTTATGATAATATCTGTAATATTGCACTAGAGCGTCAACATCTTGCTTTGGAATTTCCCCAGAAATATGTTTGAAATCGATGATCTGTGTTTTCATTATGCAATATTTGCTTAAAATTTTTACACGATGTCAAAAACTGTAGAACCAACAATCGAATCAAGAAATTCACGAAACTTATTATTGTTAGGATCAGCTATAAAACCTCTGTACTTGTCATAAACATCTGACGAGGTATCCTTATATCGGTCATCTGTCAATACCTCATTTTTCTTTAACCAACTGTAGGAATCAAACGTGTTTTCTACTTCACGTTCATAAAAATCTATTTCGTTCACCAAATTACCGTATTCTCTTTCTGTTTCATCAATAAATCCAAGTACCAGGCTTATTTGATTCAAAGTAAAATTTTTTAGGACAAGATATTTTCTGATAATTGCATATGCGACTACGAAATTTATCAGCATTAATTTTTTGAGTAATTTTTGTCCAAGAAAGGTGATTTGAGTAAAAGTATTTACTCTAAGCCATAATTTTTCGTATTGTTTTATGAACATTTTCTCGACTTCATTGTAAAAATTTCGTAATGACAATTGTCTAGAACGTTGGAGTGATGGAAGTGGAACATCATGTTCTTCACCTATGTCGTAATAAGAACCAATCCCTACAGCAAATGTTGTTCGATTGACTTCCTCAAAAACCTTTTCTTGCTCATCATCGCTGAGATTACTAATTTCATTGTCAAAATCTTTGATTATCGCTAGAGATTTGTGAACAATAACCGGATCAAATTGTGGTTGTTTTTTTTATGCATCATGTGTGTATATTTGAAATGCTGTCAGTCATGGAAATGGATGTTCAGCAGCGATAACATAAACTCGGAAATACAAGTACTTGTTGACAGTATTTGCAGTTGGAATCGTAAAATATTGTGATGTTGAAATATACGTGTTTTCTGTACTGTATAATATTACCCAGTCGATATCATCGATTGATCCTTCCAATCGCCAATTATAAATTCGACCAACACTAGAGTTTAATCGACCTCGCAAATGAAATTGCCAGATAGCAACTGCAATGGGACAATTAATTTTAATCCAAAAATTTTCAACTTTTCCGTTAGTTGTCCATTCTTGTCTATCAAAAAATGCGTGATAAGGATAATTTTCAGGATAATATGATGATGCACTTACCTCAAACCCAACTCGGTTATCAGTTGCCTTAAAAAGAGTTAGAATATACCCAACATTGTTTTTGGTTCGTTTTATACCACCACTAAACACACTTTCAACGTACGCTTTATTTGTTAGATCATTATGGTTAACTGGAACATATGTCGTAGTTATTTTGTTGTTTCTCATATTTATATTGCCTGACACCAGATTGTATTAAATACGGAACAAGTGCTCCTCTTAACTGAGCGTAACTAATAGCATCAGTCTCATTAGCTGATGGTGAAGTTGTCGTTAATCCAGTTATTTTTGAGTCATTGCTCATTACAAGGTTACCTCTCATTGTATCGCCAGCTTTATCGAGCTTCTTATCGTCAACGGGTTTTAGTTGCGTAGAACACACCGCTTGTGTGCTCTCAACATTTACTGGTGGATATTCAGTTTCCAACCCAATAATTTTTTTACTTGACATGTTAATATTACCTGTAACAGTTCCACCAGTTTTATCAAGCTTGTTATCATCAACATACTTCAACTGTAAATAACTTACCGCTTGTGTTTGATTTAAGTTTCTTGGCGGATACGCGGTTTCTAAATTATTTTTTTTCCTGACATGTCCAAGTTACCGCTTAAAGTTCCTCCTCTCAGTGATAGTTTGTTACCGTCATCAGATTTTAGTTGTGCATAACTAACAGCTTGTGTACCAACAACATTTCTTGGCGGATAATTTGTTTCTAAATCTAGAACTCGTTGATTTGACATAAATAGGTGTCCTGTCATTGTGTAGCCGGTTTTTTGACTAGCGATGATGTATCAGTTATTATTGGTTTGTCATCGGAAACAGATCCAGTAAGTGCTGTTCCAAACTTTGTGTAATAGGTCATATTATGTAAATTATATAACATAAAATTGTATAACAACAATGGCGAAGTCAACGATATTAAATTTTGACACCGAACGATTAATCAAACATAAACACAGTAGCGAACTTCCAGATTGTCATTATCTTATTGTTGGTCGTACAGTCTCTGGTAAAACAAATCTTTTTGCTAAATCTCTTACTCAACGATAACTTTAATTACGATAAGGTATACATTTACACAATTAATCCGCAATAAGACAAATACGAGTTATTAAGCGAATACAACGATAAACTTCGTGATGAGCTTGACAATGGCGATGATATATTTTTAATAAGACAACCAGAGGAATTAATCCCTGTCAACGAACTTGATTCGTCCGAGCATAAAATAATTGTATTTGATGATATTCGGCTAAACAATGAGGAGATGAACAAGATTAAGTCGTATTTTTCATTATCGCGTAACAAAAAATGTAATTCGATTTATCTCGCGCAAGGCTTTTATAACGTTGACAGATTTATTAGGCGAAATACGGGATGTTTTATACTGTTTCCCGGACTAGATAATGTTGATTTGAGAAATATTGCAAACGAGCAATGTGGTGACGTAACAAAAGATAAATTTATTGAATTATATCATCAAGCAACTAAAGACAAATACAATTTCTTTTTATTTGATAAACTAGCGCGTGATCCAGCTAAGATGTTTCGTTGTTGTATCGACTCATTTCTGTAGATGAATTTTATATCACGTATAAAAAATAAACAATGGACAAACATCAACAAAAAATTGAATTACTAAAGAACTTTATTACAACTCGAGCTGCTTTTAAGAAAGATGTGGAAGAAGCTCATCGAGGACATGTTCAAGCAGAATAAACAGCTGCTAGTTTCCTAAAACCTGTTACTGAAGCAGTACTTGGCAAACAACCAGAAATATCTGCGTTATCTCCAGAAGAACTAAAAAAATTATAAGAAAAAGGTTTGTTAGGTTAACTTGAAAAAAGATCAAAAGAAGAAACTAAAAAACTTGTAGATGGACTTGTGAAAAATATTGCTGATCCTGATGCACGACAAACCGAATTTGAGAGATTAATAAATAACCCCTTTGAGCTTCAACGAGCAATAACATCAACATTTAATTCGGACGAGTTAAAGAATTTGGTAGAAGATGTATCAAAACAAACTAAGAAATTAGCTGAGGAACACAAAAGAACAACTGAAGCTACTGTAGAAGTAATGTCTCTTCAAGGAAAGATAAAATTTTACAGAAAACAAGCTATTTCAAAAATAGATGATTCCGAATTTATTGAATTTATAAAAAAATCTGACAAAAGACAAACTTAACGATCTTAATAACATTCTAAAATGGAGTGATGATGATTATAAAAAATTAAAAATGATTTTAAACAATAAAATTAATAACATTTTAACAGCTGAAGAAGCGCTTAAAGAAGCTAGCAGAAACAGAGAAATGCTGGCTATGGTGGATAAAATGAGAGATGGAGTTATTGCTGATGTTTTAAAAACAGCAATGAAATACAGAACTAGAAAAGAAGAATATAGTAAAGGTTGGACATTTAAAAGATTATTTGATAAGTACGATAACGAACGACCTAAAAAATTACCAGAGGAAACCACTGGATCTAGCGCTAGAGTTTTTACATCAAACGCCGAACTGGTTGACAAACTTATATTATTAATATCATCAAAAGAAGCAGGTAATAAATGCACTGAAATCGACAACCAAATTATTGATATATTAGATAATCTAAGATCGAGTAAATTGCTGACAGCAAACTAATATGAAATTTTACATCGCGATCTTATCTAACAACTTTGTTATAAATGTCAACAACACCATTGCTTGATTCAGCGCAAACAACAAGAAACAGCGCAAACTTTTCTGTCTATTACAATCCACCAATAATACTAGATCCTTGTAAACAGTACGAAGTCGGATTGATTTCTGCTACGGTATGGCATTCTATGGCAAATGTAAAAACAAACGTCAATGACGACTTTACATTTAATTCTGGTGCTTGGGTGTCAGTCAAAATACCACAGGGAGCATATAATGTAACTGATCTCAACAAAACGATAAGAGATCTGATAACAAAATACACTGCCGCAGACAATTTTGAATTAACTCCAAACTATAATATGCTACGAGCCAGAATTACATTAAAAAATAATTTGATAATCTTTCACCAGTGACTAGTAGCACATCGTTGCTAGGATTTAAAAACCAACGATACGGCAGTGTTACAGAACAAAGTATATCGTTTGATGGAGATTTACCGGTTAACATAACAGAAGTAAATACAATTTTAATCAATTGCTCTATTGCAGGAGGGTCTTACTGAGCCAAGGGAAGTCAAGGTCAAACAATCTATAGTTTTTCGCCAGATGTTCCGACTGGTTCACTGATGTAAATTACTCCTCGACGAATAATATACTATCCGATTACTCCTGAAAATCAAATAACCAACATAACAATGCAACTAACAGATCAATCAGGACGACAAATAGATTTTAACAATGAAATTGTCACGTATTATTTACACCTGCTCGCGCAATTTTGTAAACTTAATTTAATAACAGCGATGAGACAACAAAACGTTTACAGAAGAAAAATTGTAGGTGGATTTTTTGGAAATATATTTACAAAAATAGCTGAAAACATCCCAGGAATTGCGCGTAAAGTAGCACCAATTGCACTTAACGCAGGTAAAGCTTTTGCGACGGAAACCGCATCTGCGGCAGGTACCGTAGTAGGACAAAAGATTGCTGATAAAATTAAAGGCTCAGCACCTACGGTGTCGGAAATAAAACGAGCAATATCAGATATTGCATCAGCAGCAGAAACAGAACGAGCTATGATAGCTACAACAAAAAAATTACTATCACCACGTGGTGAAGAGGTAATGCAAAAACTTGTAAAGAAAACAAGAATAACTCCTGCTGCTTTTTAGTTACTTAAATTTTGTGTGCCACACAATTTTGCGTGGATAAAATAAATAATGTCAGTTAAAAATTATCTTGATCTTGCCGAAGAGCATGGTGCCGACGACACAATGACAGAATTCGAGTATGTTGAATATCTCGACGAAAACTCAAGCAAACCAAATAAAGCTGACGTCAGAACTTTTAACACGCGAGACTAGGACATGTTTCTATTGTCGCACAAGACGGTGTTAGAAGTGCGTGGCCAGTTATTAACTACGATAGGCGGTGATATTGCAGCTGGTGCAGAAATTGCACTTGTCAATAACGGTTGGAGCTTGTTTAAAAGTGCACGGTACCAACTGGCCAATCAAACTGTGGAAGATATTTCAATGCGCTTGGCCGTAGCGAGTACAATACTAAATATTATCTCGTTCAGCGATGATTATTCAATATCAATAGCCACAAATATGATTTGGTTTAAAGATACTGGACTTGGGGGAGCTGTATCTCTCAAATTTAAAACTGGAGTGCTAGCTGATGCTGATGCTGGAAATAGACTTATTCTAACACCAGCTGGAGCTGATGCAGCTGCACAACATACTGTTGCAGCATTAACCGCAGATGCAGCTGGTGGTACAATAGTATCAGCTGCAATAAGAAGCACATTTGGAAATGCACGACGATCAACTTATAATGAAGGATATGCCAAACGAAAAGCATTTGCCGCAGAATCTCGCCAAATAAAAATGATGCTTCCGTTAAGTACAATATTTGGATTTTGTCGCGAATATAACAAAATTTTTCGCACGATAAAACATACACTTGTTTAAGATCGAGCTGATCAAAACGATTGCATAATGCACGCCACTGGTGTGGTTGAAGGACAATTTGCTATTACAAGATTAGCGCTGTGGATGTCACGAGTTGTCCTATCTATAGCTAAAACAATGGAACTAGAATCATTCTGACCACGAACACGAAAAAAATATATTTCCAGCAAAACAGAATTTATCAAACAGCCATTCCTAACGCAACTGATTACACCTGGCGTGTTACAACTACGCCAAGCGAACAATTACCGCGGAACTTGTTTGTTGTATTTCAACAACAGGAACGCCGTAATAATCAAGAAATGAACAACTCCGTATTTGATAACATTGATGTTAGACGAATATTTGTTAGATTAAATTCTAAACAATATCCCGAACGTGCAATCGAATGTAATTTTGCCGACGACGCCACCAGAAACATATCTCGGCCGTACATGCATCTTATGGAGGCTATGCAAAAATATCAGGACGCTGACACTGGATCTCAGATATCATTAGAGGAATTTCGATCACTGTATCCTATCTTTTATTTTGACATATCAAAATATTCCGAGCGAGTTATTGGATCGACTGTTGATATTGAGGTCACTTGGACGCTTGGTATGGCTCCAGGTGCAGCTAATCCTTATAACGTATATGCGCTAGTTGTCAGTGATAGATTCTTGACAACTGATGCGAGCAAGGGAAGGATGAATGTCCAAGTTTAATCTAGCAAACAAGTATAAAATGAAAATGAAATACACAGCCAGAGAAATATACCTAACGCCCGGCCAAATTAAACAAATATTAGCAGCTGTTGCCAAACGTAATTCTGTCTCTCTAATGATAAAGTCTCTGGGGACTGACAGCGCCGCCGCAGTGAAAGTAATGTTAACTCAGAAACAAATCAATAAGAAAACCCTTTGTTCTCAAACTATCCGTTGCGCAAATAACAGCGATGGCAAAACACGGTGGATTTTTTGGACCAGCACCTTCTGTAATTTTACCAAAGATTCTACCGGTACTGGGAACACTAGAACTAGCAGCAGCGTCAGGGGCAGTATGTGGAGCAACTAAAAAGGCGGTATCCGGTGATGGAATCAAATAAATTTTATATAACAATAAATAATATAATGCCAGCTAAAAAGAAATCGCCAGCGACAAAATCTTAAAAAAAAGAAGTCGCCAAAGAAAACAACGATTTTATCGCCAGGGGAAACAACAACAATAAAATGCCAGCAAACGCGGACGACAAAGTCGACGAGGAAGTCGCCAAAGTTGCCAGGGGAAACAAAACAAGGAGGAATTATTCCTTTCGATCCGCTGGTAGCGGGGTTAGCAGGCAGTCTAATTCCAAACCTGCTAGGAATAGGACGTGGAATGACTCTACCGGGTACCAGACGCCGTTGACGCCAGTGACAAAGTTACTGCCGTTGAGTAATTTCAATATAATTGAAAATTGAATGACATTCTTGGATTTCGTGGAGTATATTCCAAAGACGAATTAGATAATATACCAGCAGGTGGTTCGTGTATTGTAAATATACAAAACTTCGATGATGGATCCGGCACTCACTGGGTTGCTGTTTACAAAAATAATTATTTTGATTAATTCGAACTTCCTCCGAGTGATTTTATAAAAAAAAAATATATTTTTAAAAAATTTAAAAAAATAAATTACTTGTCTAATCAACTACAGCCGGTTGGAACATCAGCTTGTGGTTATTATAGTATTATGTTTATCCGACAGATGTCCTAGCCTAAATTTAATTTTTTAAAATTTATTTTGCAATTTGACAATCAACTTTCTCACGTAAATGATGAGATTCAATTAATTTTATCTAAACTAAGGAATATGTCAACATACTGTCTCAAATGTAAAACTAAAACAGCAAATAAGGATGAAACAACGGAAAAAACAAAAAATAATAGAACAAAATTAAAAAGCATTTGCGCTGTTTGGGGTAGAAAAAAGTATGTTTTTAAAATCGACAAATGGATCTGGAATGTGCCCTGACAAGGTTATTTTAGTAAATGATTAATCGACGAAGGTAAATATTTTTGTCGACGATTAAAAAATAAAATGAAATGTAATTGTAATTGTGATCAAGATCTTTGTATAGAACAAGATAAAATTGTTACATACTGTCAATCATGCAATCGACGTGAGGTAATTGGCAGCGGTATTGACATCCACAAATTTTTGGAAAATTTACCAAAACTAAAAACAGGTTGGACATTGCCTGGCCATAAATATACTGGGCCGTACAATCCACTGGACGAAGAGTTAGACGAAGACGATAATCCATTAGCAGGACAGGAACCTGATAATCAAGTCGATGCAATAGCAATGCGTCATGGTATTTGTTATTGTGATAACGAACAAGATAAGCACGGCCGTGATAAGGTAATGCTAGACGAACTTAAAGATATGAAACCTGTAAATATGAGAGAACGATTTGATAGAAAATTAGTTCAAACAATGATCGGAACAAAATATAAGTTAGGTCTTGGAAATGATCTGGCATCAGAGCTACATAAACCTAAACAGAAAAAGTTTCCTCGACGTAAAGTTGTCGCAAATGCCGTTGACGATATCTGGGCGATAGATTTAGTTGATGTGTCATGCCTCGGTAAGTTTAACGTTGGCGTTGATGGAGCTCCAAAGAAATATCTTTTTAACGTCATAGATGTTTTTAGTAAATACGCGTTGAGTGTACCTGTTTCGGATAAAACTTGAACATCAATAACTGATGCGTTAAAACAAATTATCGTTAGTATGGAAAGAAGGCAGAATAAGGTCTGGACTGATCACAGAGTGGAGTTTTTTAATAAAAAATTTGAGCAGTTTCTGGAACAAAATAACACTAAATGGTATGTTACAGGAAACGAAGGGAAAAGTGTCGTTGTCGAGCGATTTAATCACACACTAAACGAGCTGATATATAAACATCTGACAGCTAAAAATACAAATAAATACATCGACGATCTACAGCAGATTGTTGATAATTATAATAACACGAAGCACAGATCAATAAAAATGTCACCAAGCGACGCAATTAAAAATCCGATTCTTGCAAATGAAAACATGTATCGCAGACATAAATTTAAAGTTGGTGATCGAGTTAGAATTTCTCTGACGAAAAAAACATTTGTAAAAGGATTTACTCCAAACTGGAGCGAAGAAGTACTTGTTGTTGATAAAGTTTTACTGACAATAACTGTAACATATGCGCTAAAGGATTTATTGGGTGAGCCAATAACCGGTAGTTTTTACGAGCAGGAACTACAAAAAACTGAGAAAGATATATTTGTTATTGAAAAAGTTATCAGGGAAAAGGTAATAAAAGCCTTGTCAAGTGGAGAGGATACAACGATTAATTTAACAGCTGGGTTCCAATTAAATCTTTATTGTTATAATATTGTTATAAATTTCCTCGTACTTACGTTTCACAGATTTACGTTTTACTGGTTTACATAACGATATTAGATATTGTTTGCGATCGTCAGATATCATTATTAGGTCAAATATCTTGACAAATATTAAGGTAAATTTTATATTTTTCTGTCGATCTGGAATTTTAATGTTTAAAAAGGGTTTTATCAGCCGCCAAAAAGACTGATTTTCATCTACTGAAAAATTAAATTTCGAGATTTTCTTTGTGATATGATACTTAACATCATATCGTCCAGTTGTCGGTCTGCTGTAATTTTTTTTATCAACCACGCCAACAATTTCGTCTTGTTCGTCGTCGTTGTTAAATATAATATCGTCTTCTGTATAACCAACAGAGTTGTGTTGATCGCCAGAGACAGCATCGTCTACTATAAAATTATCGTCCGCGATTATATCGGTAAGTCGTTTCATCAAGTCCATATTATATATATTTTTATCTAATTTACAATAATAAGATGACTAACGAGATAAAATATCATCAAAAAGTTGATATATGAAATTACAGAGAATTAGCCGAATCAGTGCGAAAATGTTTGTCGGGATATAGTTCTTATTCTGTCAACGTTAATGTGATGCAAGGTGATTCTAATAAAATTCTGATGACAGCGGCAGAAAAAATAAACTTAATGATAGCACAGTAGTGACGCTTAAATTTAACAAGGATGATGTTATTGTGTTTGCTCATAATTGCTTAACTAAAAACGAGCTGGAAAATATAATTAATTGTCGTATTTGAAGATGATTCTGTCAAATGTCGATTGTGATGTTGCCGTATTTGTTAGTCCATCTGCAACTCTCTTGACTGTTGCCGAATTTATCTTAAAATATCTTGCCGCAGCTGCTTTTGAAGGAAATTTTAGCTCCTCATCTGTTTCAAGATTAAATGAAACAATGGGTTTAACTTTACTAAAATAATTATAATTACCTGTGTTTCCTCGTCTGCTATTT
>JAECUM010094782.1:0-23102 GCA_016617855.1 Megalonaias nervosa | reverse complement strand
AAAGAAAGTCTGATTAATATAATATTTCAATCATAATCAGTGTGATCCCACCAAAGCAAAAACAAAATGCAGTTCGTGTGATTTCTAAGAATGAGAAACAATCACAGAGCACCTGAAAGACAGTGCCACAAATACTATTTCACACTAATTTTCCACATACATTTGTGTATTATGCCAATGTAATGTTCATAGGTCGGATATAATCTTCGAAGAGCATCCCTAGAAATTTATGGTAGCGCTTCTGTTACATATGACTTCTGTCGTGTATATAGTCGTTTCGGTGCTTTATTTGTCCGACAGTCGGATACATAAAAATGACAAGTGTGTGTGTGTGTGTGTGTGTGTGTGTGTGTGTGTGTGTGTGACAAAGGTTCCTCAGATGACTCCTTGGATCAGTTTTGACACCCGACCTTTTCTATCATACTATAGAGACGCGCCTCTAAATTTAAACTTTATTTCCCCACCCCCTGTGTATTTCCCTGATAATCGCATTTCACAATCCCATCTAAAATCACAAAAGTCGTTGCTGTTATGTCTGAAGCACAGAAAATCCCCTTCCCTAATGAATATGTCCCAGCGAGCTTTTGATCGTATCGATCATTTCTCCCAATTTCTGGCGCCATTGGACTAACACTTACTTGATATGACCCTCATCCCTTAACGGCTAGTTTTAGGAACTATATGAACAAGGATATCTAGCACATAACTTTAGCCAATAGTGAGATAATGGACCAAATACGGGATTGGTTTTGTGGGGTTTAACGCCGTTTTGCAGCGCATGATGGGCTGTACAAGGCGGCCATTATACCCAAGCCGGCCACCAGTACTCAAGGCAGCCCCATGAAATTGACCATCGCTCTATGACTCATTCATAGTTTCAAAGTTGCATGTGTACATTTTGCGTGCAATCGTGAACTGAGGCGCAAATTTACGTTTTGAAAAAAAAAAAAACCAAAAAAAAAAAAAACCCAACATATTTTAATATATTTTTATAAGAATTTTCCTTTTATAGGAATTTTACATAGTTCAAATTACAATTTAGACACATTATACTGATTTTATCAAGCTATCACAACAAAACGGTAAAGGGTCTCTATTTGGAACTTTTTAACGTGTATAGATAATGTATTCATTTAGTAAATCGTCAGACGTGCATGTATATGGTAGTATCTGCACACAAATGAACAAACTCCAAAGTAATCAAAGTCAGAGGCGCATGCGTCGCCGGGATGGCACCAGGTCAACATGGCTAGTACAAATACGAATATCTGACAGCGTTCACACAAACACCACCGTAACAGATTTAAGAACGGATAGAGCAAGACATACATATTCAAGAGGAACATTTTTCTGTTTTAAAAAGCAACAACAAAAAAACATTGGTCAAAACGATTAAAGGTAAGTAGCTTTTAATTATAATTTTAAAAAAGAGAAAGCATTTTTCTTTAAAAAAAAGGAAAGGACTTGCCGACTAGTATAAATATTTATAAAATGCTCATCAACGACGTATTCGCATAACCACTGCATCAAGGATATAAAACTGCGCCTATATATATATATATATATATATATATATATATATATATATATATATATATATATATATATACTATTTGTACGGCTGCTATATGACCACTGTGACAAAGACTTAATCCGCATAACGACCGGTGAATACATCATGAACGAGTCTGATATGCACGGAATGACCGTGCATACAATTATCTAATGAATACAAGGGCGGTGGAGGGTGGAGCTCATTCCATCATTACAAATAAAATTCTGTATATTGGTTTATAGGTTTATAGACATATGTTTGGAGGGGCATTACCACCATAATTCTATCCATGTAGTGTCTATAATTATATTCTGTACATTCATTTTTGCATTCTAATTTTGTATTTTCTATGTGTGTATGATATTCTTTTTAGATTGAAGCTTTACATCTGCCAGTATTTATTATGAAATTTTATTTCATTACTAAACTGCATTTTCGTGTCTTCAGCTTCTATGTGCGTGATTTCTATGCTCATGTTCCCACAGCCACAGTATACCTCATTTGGAAAGACTATTCACACGGCCACCGTGTATATAATTTAGGTAACGCTATTCGTGCGGCTGCCATATACCTGATCTGCGAAATATAATTATTTTTGCAATTTTTTTACCTTAATTTCATATTTGCAATTCCTTGTTAAAACGGGTACAATGTCAAACTCTTCACTTAATAGAAATTAGAAAAAATACTGAGCGAAATCTCGAGGGTGAAAAATAGTATTATCATCCAGTCGATGAACTTTTTCCACTCTTCACTTAGCACAATAGCGTCCGCCTCGGATGCGGGAGGGCGCGGGTTCGAACCGCGGCCAAGTCATGCCAAGACTTATAAAAATGGTACTAGCAGCTGCCTCGCTTAGCGCTCAGCATTAAGAGGTTAGTGTTAGGACTGATCGGCCTGGTGTCAGGATAATGTGACTGGGTGGGACATGATGCTACATGTCTGCGGCATGATGCCCCAGTGCTAGATATCACTATGAACTGTCACACTGCAGACGTCGTAGCGATATAACTGAAAAATTGTTAAAACTAAGTTAAACATCTAACAAACACACACCCTTAGCAAAATGTGTTTTTGTGTTGTGCTCCATTTTGTGCTCAAACGAGTTGGCTAACTAAATTGTATTAAGAGATTGAAAGTAGCAGATTTCTTAAGTAATGTTTGCTGTTTACCTTTTATGTTCTGCGGTGGTTTGTGTACATTTGAACAGTAAATGTAAGTGTTTTGTGTACTTTTGCACCTTGATATTCGGTGAAATGTATCATTGGTGTGATATCGTGTTGGTAAATGCTGTGTTCGACTGCAGCAGTCAACAGTCATATCCTCGGTTCTGAGATTACAAGAAATATTGTGGAGCAGAATTTTTCTTTACATTTACCCCTTAGCCTGCATAAATTATTGTCGATAATAGACCAGGTAAATTCGAGCTTAATTCTTTAAGTCTCTTGCTCAGCATTTTTATGTTAACAAAACCCATGGAAATGGCGGACAATGGCCTCCAGATACCAGCGTCTGTAAAGTGTACAGATACACATATCCTGCAAGCAGTTTTGGTATTATATGAAGGCTATATTTAGACGCATCATTGCAATGTCATGGTCGAATCCGTACAGCGACGAAAGGCAACAGATATGATGAAATATTATTGCTGATTCCGGATAGTATGTTAAAGAATATGAAGAGTGAATGTACTCACTGATTGCACATAAGAACTGCACCCATGTTAGTTATCCTCGTGAATCCACTGCAGCATTTGCACACACGAAGATGCATGTGCATGCAGGCAATCCATTGGATCTATAATCCGAAAAAATCTCACACAAACCTTATGAATGCATACATGAAGGAATATACATTCACACAAAGGCTGACTGTATTGAATCCTCCACGTGGCAAGACTTTTTCACCGCCCATGTTAGCTGAACCGACCCTTCCGTTATTAAAAACTGACGAGTTAGGGTGTAATTTTCTTTGGTGCGGGTAGGAACAACTCGCGAGGTGTTCATTAAGACGACAGTGTACGGTTGTATAATAATTTGTCCCATTGTTTAACTGGCTGCATTAGAAATTAATACTAATACAAGTACCCCTCCATCTTTCATCGTCTTGTTACTAAAACGATCATATATATATATATATATATATATATATATATATATATATATATATATATATATATAATGAGAGAGAGAGCAGCAGGGATTGATTGAAAACCGTCGATGTTATGGATGTTGCATGCACATCCTTAAACAAACCAACTAGTTCTATTATTTAATGCCAGTCTTGTTGAAATCGAATGTAGAAACGCATGACAAACTTTTTCATACGAATTTTGCTGTTGGTTAGTCTTCCATATTATACTTCATCTAATAACTACTTCCGTGGTAAGCATATTTATTTCCCGTGCCACACAACGACATTACATACATGTATGGAAACGTAGTAAATATGGCTTGCTTTAAGTAATGTCTTCCCATGCAACTGAGCTTCGGCGGGCGACGGGAGGTCACGTGACGTCTAAGTTGGACCGAGCAAAAAGTAGATGTGGCGTGAACTCGAATTAACAACGCTGATCGTACTACATATGATAGCTGAGACGAAGACTTGTGCCATTATGATTGAAACAAAACTTTAAAAGAATTCATTTCAGCACAATAAATACTTTGGCGGCACAGTGCGATTCAGGAATAAAAGACATGGCGAATTCGATTGTTTAAACGAGGAATATCAGAATTAAAAGCACATTCTGAGCAGGTTGCTTATTGGAATAATTGGAATAAAGGTGAAACGGAAGAACAATTTGCAGTGGGTTTAAGAGGTGCTACTGGGTGAATTTGTCAAAACTGAAATAGGAGACTCCTTTTCTTAAAGATTCCACAGAACAAAGACTCTTTTCTTAAAGAGGCCCCAGAGCAAAACTCTTTTCGTAAAGATGCCTTAGAATAAAGACTCAGTCCATTAGAAAGTGAAACTGCGTCAAGATCCAAGCCTAGAAACAGATGACACCAAAAATCGGATTCCACTGCTGACATGGTCATGAGCGACTAGCCTGTCACGATTCCTGTCCGGCTACGGAAGGAATATTAATTGTTGTGTATATCTATAGTATGTGTTTAACTTTTGTCCATGATTGGAAGTTGTAATTTAGATAATGTGAACAAAATGTTTACATACCTAATTTTTGTCCATGTTTACAAGTTGTGAACAAGCTTGACATTTTGAGTTCAAGGTCCTATCTAGTTTACAACTGGACTGGAATTTCCTGTTGGAATGATTCACATCTAAGTCGACTAAAAATGTGCATAAATAGGGATTTGATAAACAAATAATTCATTACTGTTTATCAGTTTGTGATCATAGTTAACATTTGTGTTGAGATGTAATTGAGAGGAATTATTTATTTAAACTATTCATTGGAATTCGTAACTTACTCGTTCGCTTTTGGACTAATAAACTACTTTGGATTATTGTGAACTGGTTCAAAGGCATTCTGGATTGCCTCATTTTGTAATAGCAGGGCATTCAAGACTATTTGAATTCATTTGGCACATTCTATAATTTTTAACTTAGGGTTAATTGGTATTTAATTCACAATTTAATACTGCAGGCGTCTCTCAAATTTTCTCTGTGTTGTAGAGAATTAAATTGCTTGTTGATTTTACTTACATCGTTTGTTTCGCTTTCTTTGTTACATATTATAAGACCATTTGTCGTAACTCAATACATATGCCGGCTAGGGAATCAGAAAATTAGGAAGTGGGTCAAGTTT
Source organism: Megalonaias nervosa (assembly GCA_016617855.1). Classification (NCBI taxonomy): domain Eukaryota; kingdom Metazoa; phylum Mollusca; class Bivalvia; order Unionida; family Unionidae; genus Megalonaias; species Megalonaias nervosa. The sequence goes on along the minus strand of JAECUM010094782.1, from coordinate 17,778 downwards.
GGTCATCCTAAAACTCGCGATGATGCAATTAAAAATGCAACTGATAACGAGGCCTTTGAGTCAAACTCAACAAGTAACTTTCAATAATGAAATCCTCGTCAAAATCATTTGGTCTAAAAATACCCATCTGACAGTAATGCCAATCAGGGTTATATGAAAGAGAACACCTTACAATAGCGGTTAAATCTCTCCAAGATTCTGTGGACACAGTAATGAAACTATCGAATGTTCATCTCCTGTAGTCACTGCACAGTATGTACACAGTGAAATACCAATAGTCGACCAGGAAGCAGAGCTAGCAGCAGAACGTTGATTCAAGGCAAGTAGAATGGGAAAGGGCTGGTGTCTGCACTGTGAGCATCACGTGTTCTCCAAAAATGGCCTGCGGACATGAAAAATGCATGTATAAATTTGGGAGTGGTTGAATCAACATTTATTCTATGAATTCCCACTGAAATGTCAGGTTAAGTGAATGGTATTCTTATGTTTGGCGTTATTATACCTATTCAAAAATATGGACCTTTTCCACTCGCTCGTGTATTTTATTTTGTATGAATTTTTATATTAGACAGGTGTATGGAGCATTAAATTTGTGCATAAAAACTGTCCCTTGCACCATATAAAATGGACTGAGCCACGATAAAGAACCAGAAAAGACCCAACAGAACAGTAGATTAATGGGTCAAGCCGGAGCAATCTGTGAAAGATGGTGTTAAACTAAAACGGGCTGTTCTTGAGACTGAAAGATCAGCGGCACGGTTCTGAATGCCACGTTAAGAGTAATACGACTGTGAAAGACCGGCTCTCAGACTATCTATTACTATAAAATCTATTGGTTTGTTTCTGAAGATGCTAGTCAAACAAAGCTCTGGCGTTTACACAAAGGTAGGGATTAAAGTCATGAACTCAATAATCTGACTTTTTGCTGCTTATGGTTTTGAAATTCGGGGTCTTGTTTCTAGTAAACTTTACAAGACAAATGCGTGGGACATTTAAGTGATAAAAATGTGTGTGCAAACCATTTTTCAGAAGCTTCAAATTTTACTTACGCATTAATACATTTAGTAACACTCCGGCAGAAGAGATTTCCCCGAGATTTACATCATTGTACAAAAACAATTTCTTTCCGTTGCTTACATATCTTTACCACAGAACAGTGACACGTTAAAACTCGATCCTCTCAAGATATATTTCAAATATTTTAGGACTCTGGGATGTTCTGGAAAATTATAGTACGTTTTCAACAGATTCACTGATGCACGCCATTAAAAAATGTACAAAGATACGGTGTATGGTGAGAAAACAATATAAATAAGTCCAAAATTACAAAATATAGGACAGTTTTTAATTTGAGAGATACGTCTTATTTTGGCGCCCTTCAAACAATTTACAGTTTAAAATTGGTATTCATTTTCTAAAATCGAAACTGGTCATTACCTAACAAAATTATTGAACAAACTAACGATCTTTTTTACCACCGCTAAGAAGCACAACTTTGTTAACGACACTGGAAATATTAATTGTCAGTTATGTATTAGCATCAAGTTCATCGCAATGTTCCGTTTCCATTAATTTGTTTTGCACTTAAAATCGTTGTTTGAAAGTTTTCAGAACTGTTTCTTTTTCTACTGGAGGCCCATCGCATGTATAGGATTTTCTTCTATTGCTTTGTTACTGATGTGAGATATATATATATATATATATATATATATATATATATATATATATATATATATATATATATATATATATATATATATATATATAATGCTATAATTCTGACTTCTGGTAATTGCAGCTTCATTTGTAAATCCTTGGTTCCTTGTTTGTAGAGGTCAGTGCTTGTTACATGTCCAGAGTGGTCTGAAATGTTTCTGTAATGTATATTCCTCCTTCAGAGTAAAATAATTCAATATTTGACTAGGCTAATTAACTGCAATTGTGTTGGGACCAAATTTTGGATGTATCCCTTTCGCTCATTCTAATGATCTCCGGTAATGGGGACATTTCTGATGATCGGTGAATTCTCGCACTTTCACAAGGCCTCTTAAATTACTGGGCTGTTCGTAACGAAAAATTGGTTGAATTTCAATTCGTCATTGCTGAAGTCCACCTTTTACAGTTTTTTGAGTACACTTAGTTGCTTTCGTGGTCAAGTCATATCTCGGATGGCTCTGTCTAGAAACGTCAGTGTCATCTTTTAAAACAATAAGATACCCACGTTTCGCAAATTTCTTTTAAGAAACTTCGAATGAAAGTATTAGATTTATAGGGTACTATCCTTCCGCCCTATCTCGACTAGAAATCTTTGCAAGCCTACCATTATTTGAGATCTATCCTCTTTAATTAAAATTCAACCCTGAAGAAAGGTTTGTGACCGAATTACTGTATCTGGCCCATTCTTTCGATAGAGGACTTCAATCCTTCATTTTGCGCACTTGTTCATTCCATTATCCTGTCGAACGTTTATATCACTCGCAGATACGGGCGAAAGTAACTTTTTGTCCTGCATCATGAAATCCTAACGTTTGTTTGGCTTCTCATAATCTGGTCAAAACTTGGAACGTTTGGGAAATCAAAATCAAATTACTAACGAAATTTATATTGATGCGGTCGAATAAACCAAACAAATCCAAGTCGTCTGTTATACTGTCAATGCTGGAAAACCATGGAAAACAATGCTGTTGCAACTAGTTTAAAGAGCGCCTTCTTAACTACGAAACTTCACTCTTTTCCTTGATTAACTTCCAGAAGCTTACAAATTGGCAAGATAATACCACTGAGAATTATTATAGTTGTACGATCACAAACAATGACAACTATCACTGTTCTCATGTGTGTCCGAATTTATTATTTCATCGTTATACTACCGATTTCACAATAAATGAGCATTGACAATCTGATATTTATATTGGTGACACAATAAAACACTCAATGTTCTGAATTATTGCAAGGGAAAGGTCTAGTTATTGGGACTTCTATTTTAGGGCTGGGACTCGCAAGCTTTTAAGGCAGGGGTCCTGTGTTGCAGCTTTAAAAATCCCATGGGGAACGACAATTGAAGGATTATATAACAAGGCATTTCAAAGATATCGAACAATCATATTCCCAGTGCAGATGTTTTCTCGAGGAGACTCTGACCTTTCTCACCCCATTTCAGATGTTTGGACATTTGTATTTAGGTTTGAAACAAAACGTTCTCAGAATTGATTAGCACTTATTGGAAAGGGAAGTGGCATAATTTGTGGTCTTATTTTGTTTGTACTTAAAATAATGCAGGATACAATTTTGTACAAAAACTAAAGGAAATGTGCCACTGTTGTCTTACGGTAAGATAAGACGTTGTTGTGGACAGGTGGCGCATGAATACAATACCTGATCACATTGTGTATGCATTAATGTTCTAAAAAGCAAGACTAAATAAATTGTATCAATTCATTCTTCCAAATCTAATAATGCCTTGTCCCACGTTGCCTTCGTACAGCTTTATTTGGACATCCAAAGATGTGCCTGGATTTCATTGAAAGCAGTTTGAGATTACTCTAGAACAATCCTGGAATATCGAATTATCCTAAAACATCCAAGGATTTCCTAACGCCGAAAATAAAATTAAAGAAGAGTTTCCAGCACTTCATGTACCAAGCAATATACAAAGGTTTATATTTGCATGGCTGGGAAAATATACAAATTTAATCTGGAATCTCAAATGCAATTTAAATAACCACACACATTCCACGTAAGTCACTCATGTTGGACCATAGAAATATACTGGGCATGAAAAAACTTTATCTCTCCAGCCCTTTGTAGAATGTTTGGTACCACGACTTGGTGAAGGAACTTTGACCTGTGGGTAGACACGTCTCTAAGAACTATTGGTTGTTTATAATGTTACTCTGTTGGTACTGTGGATATGGAAACTCGGTTTTTAAGTGAGGTATTGAGGAGAATACGCACATCATCTTCATTTGGACTTGAACTTTGTGACCCGTCGATTCGTAAACGTTTCATCTCAACTAGAATTACCACTCACAATCTACATTTCCACTGCAGCGATTGAAATTTAAATATCGTTAATGTGACCAGATGCTTTCTTTGTTTGGGTGATACTTTATTAACAATTGTTCCTAACATGTTTGTAATTTTATTTCCAATTCAACAAATACAATTTAGTATTTCCCTTTCTAATTCCAGATAAAACAATATATTGTATCGAAGCCTTCTTAGAATAAATACATCTTTTTTTCTTTCAGAAGTATTGTGTGTGTGTGTGTGTGTGTGTGTGTGTGTGTGATATTTTGATTTTTAAGTTTTCAGACATATCGCTACGATGTCTGAAGTGTGGCATTTTATAGTGATGTCTAGCACGGGGCATCATGCAGGAGACATGTATAATGATGTCCCCCCAGTCACGTTATCCTGACACCAGTCCTAACACTAACCTTTTAATGCTGAACGCCTAGCGAGGCAACTGTTAGTACCATTGTTATAAGTCTTTAGTACGACTCGGATGGGGTTCAAACCCACGATCTCCCGCATCCGAGGCAGAAGTATTTTGTAATGTGACCATGTATATATAGTATAGACAGCTTGCTACAGGAATGCTTATATCACATGAAATTTGAAAAATGAGTTATGTCTTTTATTAATCTAGCAAGAAATTTAATAAAATTTCATTTGAAAATGTAAGATTCTATTTATCTAAACACAAAGATCACTTATATAATAACTCAGTCAGGTGAAATTTGAAATGAGAACAAAACGTAACAAATATTACATTATTAATTTACAATATATGAAAATTTAATATTATAAATTAACTAAATTATAATAAATATTATAAAATTTTACTACATATAAGTACATCTGTAATTCACTGCATAAATATGACATTATTAATTTACAAAATGTAAGAAATATTACATTATTTATCAGAGAATGTGGTCTCATTTGAAATGTGAACAAAATTCAAGATAATCATAAAAATCACACATTTTATTTCGATATTCCAAATGAAGTGAAATGAAAATGTTTTTTTTTTTTTTTACTTACAGAGATCAACAATATGTTCGGCTTCCTCAATGTGATTTTAGTGATCATTACAGTTAGTAATGCAGGAAATCGTCTCTACAATGACATATGTGCCACGGTATCGAAAAGCAGTGCAAGTTCTAGAGTTGCTAAAGTTGAATGTCATTATGATTCGATAATATTTGATCCAAAATCTCAGAATGGTTCACTATTTAATAATGACACTGGCAACTGGACGGGTGAGATTTTCGCTTGTCAATGCAGCTGTAGTCTACCAAATCCCCCCCAAAATGGACAGATTTTGACAAATGGCAGAGTTCAACATGGGAAGAATCTTGAATATAAATGCAAAGACGGGGAAAAAAATAACAAAATAATGTGCTTTGATGGACTTCTAATGATGATACCAGAATTTTTAGAAGACTATAACATCAGAATTGCTTTTCGACAGAAGAGTTTGCCTGAACAATTTTTAAAAGATTTCCAGGATGCAATATTTCAGCTGTCTGTAAATAATATGTCTGATTGGTCAGTCCATGATAATGAGGTAAGCAATAATCTAAAGTACACTGATGTACTCACTGAAGAGGACGCAGCATTGACATACTATTTGTTCAATGGTGAGGGCTTCAAACTTGGAACTATCGATCTGAAGATGCACCTAAAACTGGAGTGCGGTAAACGTTTTGACTGGTCTTCTGTAATAGCTACTTGTGGTTCGATTGTCTTTATGGGAGTTCTTGCTGCCATTTTGATTATTCCGAAACATTGTTGCCCTAGGCAATTTGAGAGATGCGCGAGGCCGCCTTCACCAACAAGTGATCTAGATGAGATAAGTCAGGTTCCGGATGAAGACGTAGTTCCGGAAAATGAAGGAAATGTTATTGAATTGACCGAAAACGAAAAGACAGACCTGGGAAAGCCTGATGCTCCATTACTACCTATGCCCCAAACCCCAGAGGATGTTACGCCTGACATTGTTGAAAGTGAATAATTTGTTGCCCTTCCAACAGACAAGGACAGGTGAAAAATGGTACATGCAAAATGTAGTTAAATGATTGTCACTTTTGTAATTTGCCATGAAAACTGAGTGTTCGCATGTTGTGGTGAACCTCTTTGGTCATCAGAATTGTCAGTTTGGGGCCAGCTTGAGCCAGACTTAGTAATTAGAATTACTTTTAATCTACCATTGTTTGGCCAAACTATAACGAGTCTCGCTTGGTCACTAGAATGCAATTGTGAAATTTAATATATTGTGACCAACTTCTAGGGAGCCTGTTTTTTGTCATCAGACTTAATTTCTATCCGTTATTTTGTGACCAGCTGGAGCATAACCTAGTCATCAGAATTTGTGGTAGTATTTTGATGCCAGCTTGAGCCTGACTTAGTAATTAGAATTCAATTTTACTTAGCATTTTGTGGCAAACTTGTAGTGAGCCAGTTTTTGTCGAGTTTGTTTTAGCATTTTGTGGTCAGCTGGAGCCTGACGTAATGATTAGATTTCCTTTTCATCTTGGCATTCTTGTGGCCAATTTGTGTGCCTGTCTTTATAATCAGAATTTTTTTTTGTCTTAGCAATTTGCGGCCATTTTGAGCCTGACCTAGTCCTTAGGATTCATTTTTATCTTAGCATTTTGTAGCCAACTTGTAGTGATAGTATGTTTTCAATAGAAGTGATTTTTGTTTAGTAATTTTGGGGACAGCTTGAGCCTGACTAAGTACATCGAATTACTTTTTATCTTAACATTTTGCAGCCAAGTTGTACTGTGGCTCACGTGGTCATCATAATTCATTTTTATCTTAGTATTTTGTCGCCAGCTTGTAGCGAGCCTGCCTCCTCATTAGGATTCACTTTTATCTTAGCATTTTGTGGCCCACTTTTAGTGAGCCTGTTTTTATCATCAGAATTCACTTTTGTCTTAGCGTTTGGCTGCCATTTTGAGCCTCGCAAGGTCATTTGAATTTCTTTTTATCTTAGCATTTTGTGGACAAGTTGTAGTGAACCAGTTTTTGGCATCAGAACTGGTTTCTGTTAATAGCATTTTGGGGCTATGTTGTAGTGAGCCTTAATAATTCATTTCCATCTTAGCATTTTTGTGGCAAGCTTGTGTGCTTGTCTTTGTAATCAGAATTCCTTTTTCTCCTAGCGTTTTCTGAAATTTTGAACCTCGCTTAAAATTAATTTTTAATTAATCATTTTGTAGCTAACTTGTAGTGAGCCTGTTGATCTCGTCAGATTTAATCTTTATGGGACAAGCTTGAGCCTGTCTTAATAATTAATTAATAATTCCATTTTGTGCCAATTTGTAGTGAGCCTGTTTTTGTCAAGAGTTTGTCTTAGCATTTTGTGGTCAACAATCGCCTAACGTAATGATTAGCATTCCCTTTTATCTTAGCATTTTTGTGGCCAAGTTGTAATGAACCAGGTTTTTCTGCATCAGATTTAATTTGTCTTAGCACTTTGGGTCCAGCTTGATCCTGACTTAGCACTTTAGAACTACTTTTTATCCTAGTATTTTTGTAGCCAACGTTTACCGAGTCAGAGGTGGTCATTAGAATTCAATTTTAATTTAGCATTTTGTGGCCAAGTTGTAGGGAGCCTCAATTGGGAATTCACTTCTATCTTAGCATTTTTGAGGCCAACTTGTGTGTCCGTCTTTGTAATCAGAATTCATTCTTGTCTTAGGGATTTGCGACCATTTTGAGCCTCACTTAGTCATTTGGATTCATTTTTATCTTATCGTTTTGTGGCGAGTATGTAGTGAGCCTGCATCTTCACTGGAATTAATGTTATCTTGGCATTTTGTGGCCCACTTGTAGTGAGGCTGTTTAATCATCAGAATTCAATTTAGTGAGCCTGTTTGGTTACCATTTTAAGCCTCACTTATTCATTAGAATTAATTTTTACTGTATGAGTTTGTAGCCTTACAGTTAGCATGTTTTGCTCGTCAGAATTAATTTGTCTTTTTGGGTTCATCTTGAACCCGATTTAGTAATTAGAAATATATTTTATCTTCGCATTTTCTGGTCAAGTTGTAGTGAACTAGTTTTTGGTATGACAATTAATTTGTCTTAGCATTTTGGGGCAGCTTGAGCCTGACCTGGTAATTAGAATTACTTTGTATCTTAGCATTTTGTGGCCAAGATGTAGTGAGCCTCACGTAGTCATCATGATTAATATTTATCGTAGCATTTTGTGGTCCACTTGTAGTGGGGCTGTTTTTATCATCCGAATGCCTTTTTGTCTTAGCGTTTGGCTGCCATTTTGTGCCTCGCTTGGTCATTAGTATTCATTTTTATCGTAGCATTTTGTAGCCAACTTGTAGTTAGCCAATTTTTCTCATCAGAATTAATGTCTTTTTGGGGACAGCTTGAGCCCGATATATTAATTAGAATTATATTTTATCTGTACATTTTGTGGCAAACTTGTAGTGAGCCTGTTTTTGTCAAGTTTGTTTTAGCATTTTGTGGTCAGCTTGAACCTGACGTAATGACTTGAATTCCTTTTATCTTAGCATTTTGTGGCCAAGCTGCAGTGAGCTAGTTTTTGTTATCACAATTAAAATTTCTGTCTTAGCATTTTGGGGCAGCTTGAGCCTGACCTCTTAGTACTTAAAATTATTCTTCATCTTAGCATTTTGTGGCCAACATGTAGCGAGTTAGAGGTGGTCATTAGAACTGAATTTTAATTTAGCCGTTTGTGGTCAAGTTGTAGTGAGCCACTCTTAGTAATAAATCATTTCCATCTTAGCATTTTGTGGCCAACATGTAGCGAGTTAGAGGTGGTCATTAGAACTGAATTTTAATTTAGCCGTTTGTGGTCAAGTTGTAGTGAGCCACTCTTAGTAATAAATCATTTCCATCTTAGCATTTTGTGGCCAACATGTAGCGAGTTAGAGGTGGTCATTAGAACTGAATTTTAATTTAGCCGTTTGTGGTCAAGTTGTAGTGAGCCACTCTTAGTAATAAATCATTTCCATCTTAGCATTTTGTGGCCAACATGTAGCGAGTTAGAGGTGGTCATTAGAACTGAATTTTAATTTAGCCGTTTGTGGTCAAGTTGTAGTGAGCCACTCTTAGTAATAAATCATTTCCATCTTAGCATTTTGTGGCCAACATGTAGCGAGTTAGAGGTGGTCATTAGAACTGAATTTTAATTTAGCCGTTTGTGGTCAAGTTGTAGTGAGCCACTCTTAGTAATAAATCATTTCCATCTTAGCATTTTGTGGCCAACATGTAGCGAGTTAGAGGTGGTCATTAGAACTGAATTTTAATTTAGCCGTTTGTGGTCAAGTTGTAGTGAGCCACTCTTAGTAATAAATCATTTCCATCTTAGCATTTTGTGGCCAACATGTAGCGAGTTAGAGGTGGTCATTAGAACTGAATTTTAATTTAGCCGTTTGTGGTCAAGTTGTAGTGAGCCACTCTTAGTAATAAATCATTTCCATCTTAGCATTTTTGTGGCACACTTGTGTGCCTGTCTTTGTAATCAGAATTCATTTGTCTTGGCGATTTGCGATCATTTTGAGCGTCGCTTAGACATTAGGATACATTTTTGTCTTCCTACTTTGTACCCAGCTTGTAGTCATACTATTTTTCTCAATAGAATTGATTTGTAATGTCATTTTGGGACAGACTGAACAAATTTCTATCTTAGCAATCATCACGATTTCATTTTTATCTTAGCATTTTGTGGCCGATTTGAAGTGAGCTTGCTTTTATTATAATAATTCACTTTTGTCTTAGCGTTTGGCTACCATTTTGAGCTTCGCTTCTTCATTAGAATTCATTTTATTTTAGCATTTTGTACCTAAATTTTAGTGTGCTAGTTTTTCTCATCAGAATTAGTCTTTTGAGGTCAAGCTTGAACCTGACTAAGTAATTAGAATTATTTTTTTATCTTAGCATTTTGTGGCCAAGTTGAAGTAAGCCTCATCTAGTCATCATGATTCATTTTTATCTTAGCATTTCGTGGCCCACTTGTAGTGAGCCTGTTTTTATCAGAATTCAATTTTGTCTTAGCGTCGAGTTGCCATTTTGAGCCTCGCTTAGTCATTAGAATTCATTTTTATCGTAGCATTTTGTAGTTGATTTGTAGTGAGCCACTTTTCTCATCAGAACTAATTTGTCTTTTTGGGTCCAGCTTGAACCTGACTTAGTAATTAGAATTACATTTTATCTTAAAACTGTGTGAGACACTTGTTGTGAGCCTGTTTTTATCAAGAGTTTAAGCATTTTATGGTCAGCTTGAACCTGATGTAATGATTGGAATTGCTTTTTACCTTTGCATTTTTGTGGCCAAGCTGTAGTGAACCAGTTTTGGACATCATATGTAATTTATGTCGTAGTATTTTGGTCCAACTTGAGCCTAATCTAGTAATTAGAATTACTTTTCATCTTGGTATTTTGTGGCCAACAAAATTCTATTTTAATTTAGTATTTTGTGGCCCACTTGTAGTGAGATTCACTAAATAATAATTAATTTCCAACATAGCCTTTTTGTGGCCAGCTTTGTGTGCCTGTCTTTATACTCAAATTTCAACTTTGTCTTAGCAATTTGCAGTTATTTTAAGTCCCGCTTAGTCAATGGAATTCATTTTTATCTTAGTATTTTCTAGCCCTGACGTAGTTATTGGAAATTATTCTTACCTTCGCATTCTCTGGCCAACTTGTTGTAAGCCGGGTTTTGTCATCAGAATTTGTTTCTGTCGTAGCATTTTGTGTGGCCAGTTTGTGCCGGATTATATTATACTTCATTTTTATGTTAGCATTTTGTGACCACCCTGTAGTGAACTTGACTTATCTTAGTATTTTGATGGGAACTTGAGTCTGACGTAGGCTTCATTAGACATTTCCGTCTTAGTATTTTTTGGCCAGCTGGAGCCTAATTTAGTCACTAGAATTAATGTTAATTTGGCATATGTGATCAATTTGAAGTGAGCCTGACGTATCAAATGTCAATACTATTTTAGGATTTTGTGGCCAACTTGTAGTGAGCCTGACTTTCTCATCAGAACTATTTTTCTATCGTAGCATTTTCTCTCCAACAATATTACTTGATAACGCGTTACATAAAGTATGAAAAAAAATTGAATGTTTTCATTTACGTAGCAAGTGTAAAATTTGTCACAAGTTAATTACATTTAATTCCACGGTTTATGATTTCTCAATTTTGGGTGTCAATATAAATATACAAATACGTTTTGTTAGCCCTAAGATTTAAATTTAATTTTGATACATGTTATATCTAAAATGAGTTCATTATTTCAAGACTGTTACAAATATTTTACGACTGTTCATAATAGTCCAGTAATATTCAAGAAGGTTCTTGTACTGTTCATGAATAGTTTCAGCCCAATTCAAGAATATTTCAGTACCATTCATTAATATTTCAGTGCCATTTGGGAATATTTCAGTACCGTTCATGAATAGTTCAGTACCATTTGGGAATATTTCAGAACCTTTCATGCGGGAATACGGGAATATTTCAGTACCATTCATAAAAAGTCCAAACGTCATTTTTATTCTGCTGTGTACGTTTCATTAATATACATTCCTATTATAGTACACAAATCCATTGATCTCATACATGTCATATTTTTCTACCGTTCTTTAATACCGTAACTGGTGATCTCAGCAAAGGCCTTTATTTCTCATATATTATGACATTATGGTAGTTTGTAGTAAATTTTAAATTGTTCACATTGTGTCCTCCTTATCTATATATCTGTCTATATATCTATGACACTGAATGTGTTAAATATGAATTTCACATATCTAGCTGTTTTCGCGGCCCTGATAGATTTTAGTGGTTACTTTTATAACCTTTATATAATGGATATTCTCCAAAAATATTTATTGTCTGTTTGATGGACATATGCAGTCTGCTTTAGTTACATTTATTTCAAAACCTCGTTTTATAGACCCAAATCAAGAGACATATACTATTAATGCTGCATCCACATATCGACAGGCTATACCACATCCTTTGATCAGTATACAACATAAATCGGTAACAGAAAGATTCATGAAGTACTCTCAATACCGGTACATGGCACCTTATGTTCATGTTGGTTTGTTGTATACATAACAAAGGACGAGATGACCTGTGGTATATCCAACAATGTCAATATGCTTTATAACAGGTTGCTACTCTTTAATTTTGGAAAACAGTTTTCACCATAATGTAGAGCGTATTCCTGTCCTACTGCACATAAATCTAAAGCAAATTTAACTGACAATGAGTAACTTAAGAGTAGATCAAGTTTGGCCCTGTTATTAAGTTAGTAGACAATTCCTTAAACCATGACAATGAATATTCATAAACCTAAAGGACTCTTGATTATAATTTACATCTTTCAATACAGGATAAATACCAACCATACAATAATATCTTTATAAATATATACACAATAGCTAAAAGTATTTCATTCACGATTCTTTCCCTTGTTGAAACGATTTTCCTAAACCTGTTGGCTAACCAAAGGGAGATAACTTTATAGGTCAATTACCATATATACAAGAATCAATTGATTTCTATACTACAAGCAATGGGTTGGTTGACAACGAGAGTGTCATATATTTACCTCTACATGATACCCAATACGATTTGACACTTAGTGTTAGTAAAACAAAAATCATTTATTATACTAACATAGTTGAAATATAGACAAAACATGTTCTGCACTCTTTAAGCGTCAGTAAATTTATGAAGTCCATTAGTTCTTATTAGTCTTATTCTATCATTTTAACGTGTAAACATTGTATACAAGTTCAGTTTGAGATATTACAAAGGACGTTGATCATTGGTTGGAAAGTCCAACCTTCGAATTATACAAGCCACATTCACCATGGAATACACATCCAGGTTATACAAGCTACATTCACCATGGCATACACCTCCAGGTTATACAAGCTACACCCACCATGGGATACGCATCCAGGTTATACAAGCTACACCCACCATGGGATACACATCCAGGTTATACAAGCTACACCCACCATGGAATACACATCCAGGTTATACAAGCTACACCCACCATGGGATACACATCCCAGGTTATACAAGCTACACCCACCATGGAATACACATCCAGGTTATACAAGCTACACCCACCATGGGATACACATCCAGGTTATACAAGCTACACCCACCATGGAATACACATCCAGGTTATACTAGCTACACCCACCATGGGATACACATCCAGGTTATACAAGCTACACCCACCATGGAATACACATCCAGGTTATACAAGCTACACCCACCATGGGATACACATCCAGGTTATACAAGCTACATTCACAATGGAATACACATCCAGGCTATGCAAGCTACATTCACCATGGGATTCACATCCAGGTTATACAAGCTACACTCACCATGGGATGCACATCCATGTCACACAATCTACATTCACGGTGGCACATCAAGGTCACACAAGCTATATTCAACATGACACATCCGGGATAGTGCAAGCTAGATTAACCATCGGAAACACATCCATTTCCTACAAGCTACATTCACCGTGGGATACACATCCAGATCGTGTAAGTTATATTCACCATGTGATATATGCCAAGTCCTACAAGCTACATTCACCATGTGATATACACCAAGTCATACAATCTACATTCACGATGGGATATATACCCAGTCCTACAAGCCACATTCACCATGGGATATTTTCCAGATCATATAGGCTACATTCACCATGGAATGCACATTCAGATCATGTAAATTGCATTCACCATGTGATATATACCCAGTCCTACAAGCTACATTCATCATGGGATACGTTCCAGATCATATAAGCTATATTCACCATGGGATACACATCCAGGTCACACAAGCTACATTCAAATTGGGATACACATCAAGGTCACACAAGCTACATTCACCATGGAATGCACATCCATATCATATAAGTTGCATTCTCCATGTAATATACATCCAGTCCTACATGCTACATTAACAATGGGATACATTCCAGATCATATAGGCTACATTAACCATGGGATACACATCCAAGTCGCTCAAGCTACATTCACCATGGGATACACATCTGATCATATAGGCTACATTCATCATCGGACACACATCCAGGTTATACATGGGACATTTACCATGGCACATCCAGGTCACACAAGCTATATTCACCATGGGATACACATAAAGATCACATAAGCTACATTCATCATGAGATACACATCCAGGTTATACAAGGGACATTCATCATGGCACATCCAGGTAACACAAGATACATTCACTATGGGGTACACATCCAGCAGCAGGCAGGGTGAACCCTACAAATTTGTACGTGACCTTATTTAACAAAAATAAAGGTTCCTACAGGTGCTGAAAAATAAGGTCAATAACGCTAAACCGAACCTCCTAACTTTTATTATTACCGTATAGTTTGAAAAACGGATAATAAATCGTTTGGGTTAGCTCATTTTTGTTACTTTATTTTGACTTTTTGTTTTTTATGTTTTAATGCGTTTAGTTTATTCGTTGGTCACTCAATTTTTGTCGGCCACCCTGCCTGCTGCTATAATTAACCAAAGATTTTATCTAGACCTATACGATATCTGGATCTTGGATCATGTAAATTTATTGTAATAAATCCAAACGGAACAGCCTGTGCTTGAGCAAAATAGTTTTTGAACTTAATCATATCCATATCCCCTGAACACCAAGTATAATAAATATTCTGTAAAGTATAATTATCTACTCCATTAAACATTACTAAAATATTGCAGTTGTCTCTGATCACTTTAGGTATTTGTGTATATCGTTGTGTAACATAAATCACGTCTGTATTATTGTGTCTACCTCGAGAAAATATTCTAGCTGGATTTGTTTGTCTGTCCAGCATAACGTCATCGTACACCACTAAATAATTAATAAATCCATCTAGGTCATCTACAGATGGGGCTTCATCAATATCGGTAATAAAGTCAACAACATCATTACCGTCTTCATTCAGCAATTTTGCATTTTCATTAAAATCCTTGAGTACTTCGTAACAGTGTTGATCATCTACAGATGGTGCTACTAAATAGTTTACTCCATTTTAACCATCGCATTATTAAATTTAATAATAGTTGTGTTTTACCTGATCCAGATGGACCTATTATAATCATCCTTATTAAATTTGGTAATGCTGGATGATGCTTTACTGGCTCCTGTTTTCGTGTCGCCGAAAAGTCAATTATATCCATATAGTAAATAATATGAGTCTATATTGTGTTCGGTGTAAAATTCCTACACCCACTGCTGAACTAACAACGATAACAACGAAAAATAAACGACGTGCTCTGACAGGCAAATGTGTAAAATGTGGCACGAAGAAATACAAATTTGTCAAAACAAAGACAGGTGGAGATATTGCCGCTTTATTAGGAAAATTACCAGGAACTCCGTGAGCTAAATACCCCGGTGAGAAACATCTTCCTGGATATAATTATTGCGGTCCCGGAACTCGACTTGATATCCGACTTGATAATCAAGATCAACCAAGATCAGGAGAGTATCCAATAAATAAGATTGATCAAGCGTGTCATGTTCATGACGTTGCATATAAAAGTAAAGATTTACAACAAAGGCATCTCGCAGATGCAAAATTGATTAATGCATTAAATTCTATACCAAATAAATCTGTCAGAGAAAAACTCGCTAGTTTTCTAGTAAAATCTGCCATGAAAAGTAAAATAATGTTAGGGGCTGGTAATTAATTATATAATTATTATAATGGAATCCATTTATTATAGCCCAAGAGGATATTGGAAAGGTAGATCAGCTATTAGTAAATTATCTGAAGCAGCAAAAGTTTCACGTTCTGTTGCTGCAGCGTGGTTAGCACGACAGGCAATATGGCAAATTTATCTACCACCACCTAAAAAAATTCAATATGCACATTTTGATGTCAGCGTCCCTAATGAGGTTCATCAAGCAGATATTTTATTTTTACCACATGACACCATTAAAATTGGTAAACGTCAATCACGCACATACAAATATGCATTAACTGTCGTTGACGTTGCAAGTAGATATAAAGAAGCTGAACCATTATCAACAAAGACAGCGTCTGAAGTTGCATCTGCGTTTGAACGAATTTATCAGCGAGGACCTTTGCGATGGCCACAGTTATTACAGGTTGATCCTGGCAAAGAATTTCTTGGTGCAGTATTATCGTTGATGAAGAAACATAACGTTAAAATCAGACGAGGACATACTGAAATTCATTGTGATCAGGCAATTGTTGAACGATTTAATCGAACACTTGCTGAGCGGTTATTTGGATACCAATACGCAAAGGAAATATCTACTGACTTTAAGTCCGGTGAGAGATCTCGTGAATGGGTTGCAAGGTTACCAGGTGTGATAGCTGCATTAAATAACGAAATCACTCGTTCAACTTCCATGAAACCTTCTAATGCAATTACAAAAAAATATATACCCCGTAGCAATGACAGACATCAACCTCAACCAGTATTAGATAATGTAACTGTAAGATATTTATATGAACCTGCCGAACTTGAAGGTGGTAAAAAAAGAGCAACCGATCCTATCTGGAGCGTGACTACACATACAATTTCCAGTGTAGTTAGATCTACTGGTAGACTTCCAATCTACAGACTGGATTCGAGAGCCCCTCAACGTGGATTTGTGCGTGAACAATTACAGGTAATTCCTAAAGACACACAATTACCACCACATACAATTACATAACCAGAACCTCTACGTCGATCGCATTCAAGACAGGTCAGCATCACATTATTACGTATATGACCAAGATCACTATTAATTCTGTCTACGGTAAATTGTCTTGGATTATTATTCGAATATTGCCATAACATATTACAGTTACAGCTTGCACAATGATTATTCTGTAGTTGTTTTAGTGTTATAATAAATTCAATATCAATATCAAAGTCACGCTTATTTTTTTTTTTGTCACATTGCTTATAACCAGATAGTTTTTTCTTATTACGTCATTATTAACAGTCTGATTATTATTTTCTGTAAAATTCATAATAACCCTATGTAGTTGAGATATTCTTCTAATTCGAGAAACTGCGAGATAAACTAAATTTGACCATTCGATCCGATCATCTATAATCCAGATATTTGTATCAGAAATAGTTAACCCCTGTGATGAGTGAATAGTTATGGCGTATCCTAACGTCCACGGTGATTTATTCATATTCAGCGCATTCTCAACATTATTAATATCGACTAAAATAATATCGTTCAAGACAAGATTCTGTATTCCACCACCAGGAATTTCAACATCAATATTCTGTCATCGAGTATCTGCTGGGCGATAACACAAAGGTACAGGTAGATCTGAAAACTTTCCTTTATGTAACAGAAATAATTTATCCTGTAGTTCATCACGAACTATCTTTCTACTTGCAACTATTAAATCAGCGGGATTCCATAAATTTAGAAAATCATTCATAGAAGTCTCTGGAATAACTCCTCGCATTATTTCACATTGTACTCTGTCTGGCTGTAGTCTAATTAACCTTTTAAATTCCTTCAGCGGTTCATCAATACCTCTATGGTCGGGGGCCCCGAGTGGCCGAGTGGTCTAAAGCGCTGACCGTTACGGATCACTGCCATCTCACCTCTGTCTGCGTGAGTTCGAGTCCAGGCTCGGCTAACGTGGGTACGTGAGAAAGCCTGCCAGTAGCTTCTCAGGGGTCGGTGGTTCTTCCCTGGATTTTCCAGGGTTCTTCCTC
>JAECUM010094781.1:0-13748 GCA_016617855.1 Megalonaias nervosa | reverse complement strand
TCTATCATTGCCTGCACAATACTTCGATTACCAGTATTTTTGTCTGATGCAATTTGGTTCAGGCCCTCTATCTTCTCGATAATTTCCTACGTCAGATAATTGCTGAGAGGGGGATACTCGTTTATATCACGGGTAAATAACTGGCGTAATTTGTCGTGATATTGATGGTACTCGCGATTAATTTCATCAGATGATACTTTTACATCATTATCGGTAAAATACCTCTCGTTGATATCATAACTCCATATTATTCTATAAGGCACAGGTTTATCGGGCACATCATCATGAACTCCTGCAGTAGGAAATATTCCTTTGTCGCGGGGATCACTTGCTAATTTCCATGACAAAATCTTATGATAACCTGCAGTTTATAACCAGTACGCATGCCTGTCTGAAGTATAATCGTCTCGTTTAGGTTCTGGTGACTCCTCATATACCGCTGAAACTTCTGGCCATCCTAACACAGTTTGGATCGACGACTGATATATATCGACGATGTAGTCGGGTGTTGGTATTTCTATCGTGGCTGATAATGTTGGCTCATGAACCGTAACGGCGATTTGGAATCTTTTCGTGTTATAGATTTAATCCTGCGTTTGAATTCCCTATTGATCTGTTCTATCTGATAACTACCCGTAGGAATGCCAACAACATTACAGTCTGTCGTTTAATCCATTTTTTTTTTTTTTTTATACGAAAACACTGATGAGTTGTTTGAGGGCAATCCACCGATCGATTTTTATGTAATATTTGGCCAGATGTAATATACTCGCAATTGTATTAATTCTATTTCTTTGGCTGGAGTTGCCATTGGAAAACTAACATCGAATTCAGAACTGGTTGAGATCGCTGATATCATCGTGGTAGTTGGCGGTGTTGTATTAGTGACGATTTATTCTAGCAATTCTTGTGACGTAGTAATTATTGACATTATTATTTACTTCCTGGCTTTAATTAAGGTGACTCTGTCAATGGGTTTTGGTTTCTTGTTGCTTCATGGTAAACCTTTATCATTTTTGCGAATTCCTGATCTGATATTATTCTATCACTGAGCCCTGATGATATCAGCGATGATCATATGCATGCGAGTGTGTTGCCGCTGATAGCAACGTTGTATATTCGTGTAATTTATCAGCCGAACACGTGGCTATCTTTTTTGCGATGACACTAAGAATACCAGCAACACCGGTTAAAACTGCAACATCAGTTCCTATTACTAGTGCTATTACGTATGACTCTGATAATCATCCGATTTTAGTTGCTGTTTCAGCGACTATCGCGGACACTGAGTATACAATTATGTCAGTAACAACGATATATCTGCGGTAATTTTAAGTTTTACTGCATACTCATCAATGATATTTTCAGCTGGGTCTGCAACAATCGCGCTTGTTCGTATCTGTAATGTTGCGCTGCACAATGTCAATCGATTGGCTCATTATATAATTTAGGTAGGTGGTAGTTTAGCGACTAATTCAAAACACCGATAGTAAATCAAGCCGAGGTTTTTTCGTCGGGTTCCACCACGAATGTTTCCTCGTCCTCTTGATCCAGTACTAATAACATAGATCCAGAGGATCCACTAACTTGATAACTACGTTGCAGTGAAAATGTGGTAGATATTGTAAATGTTGTAAATCTGTATATGCCGAAATCCTTGACGCGATGTTTGATGGATTTATTGAGTGGTCCCATAATGTTGATCCAGACGCTGCTGTATGTCCAGGAACTGTGCGATCGGAAATCTCTTTGATGTCATCAGTAATCTTTTTTATTTCGGAGAGTTTAATGTCGACGACAGCTGGAGTAACAAAAAAATCATTAATAGCTCTATCTGTGTTTCTGCGAAAATTTAAGAATGTATGTACGTGAGTAGTATAATCAGATCTAAATGTGGCCAATCCATCATTGATTGTAATTAACGAGTTCATCATCGGAATGTTGCTATCATCGACGTATTTCTTCGTTGCAGCGGCATCATTTGGTTCTCAAAGACCAGTAATTTTATTATTAGCCATATTGAGAGACTCATTGTATCACTGGCTGATAGTAAACTATCATCGATATCAATTCGGATCGTGTTGTTGTTGATGTCTGCGCGGGTCTTTGATCGTTTGGCATGATTGAAATGATTGAATTGACGTTCAGTCAGTGAGAGTTTATTTGGACCGCCTGCGATCTGTGCTGAGTTCCAGCAGCAGTGGAGGTGAACAGACCACTTGTCTGAATTGTCATTTGTCTAAAACATAAAGGTTCCTACGAAGGCTGAAAAATAAGGTCGATAACGCTAAACCAAAACCTCTAACTGACCATGAGATTTTCTCTAATTGGTTTAGCTTATCTCGTTACTTTATCTCCGACTCTTTGTTTTTATTTATGGTGTGTTTCGTTTACTCGCCGGGTCATTCAATTTTGGTCGTTCACCTCCTCTGCTGCTGTAAATTAACCTAAGATTTTATCCAGACCTATACGATACCTAGATCTTGCGTCGTGTAGATTTATTGTTATAAATCCGAACGGAACAACTTGTATTTTTGAAAAGAAGTTTTTAAACTTAATCATGTCCATATCCCCTGAACACCAAGTATAATAAATATTTTGTAAAGTATTATTATCTACTCCATTAAACACAACTAAAATATTGCAGTTGTCTCTGATCACTTTAGGTATTTGTGTATATCGCTGAGTAACATAAATCACGTCAGTATTTTTGTGTCCGCCTCTGGAAAATATCTGAGCTGGATTTGATTGTTTGTCCAGCATCACATCATCAGATACTACGAGGTTGTTAATAAATCCATCTAGGTCATCTACAGATGGAGCTTCATCAATATCGGTTAAAAAATCAATAATATCGTTTCCGTCTTCGTCCAATAATTTCGCATTTTTATTAAAATCTTTAAGTACTTCATAACATCGTTGATCATCTACAGATGGTGCTACTAAATATAATTTATTCCACTTGAGCCATGGCATTATCAGATTAAGTAATAATTGTGTCTTACCAGATCCAGATGGGCCTATTATAATCATTCTAATAGAGTTTGGTAGTGCTGGATGGTGCCTTACTGGTTCTTGTTTTCGTGTCGCTGAGAGGTCAGTTATATCCATATAATAAATAATATGGATTTAATATATTGTGTTAGATGTAGAGCACCCACCCATACCAGTGGATTGACAACGATAATAACAAAAATTAAAAGACATGCAATTACAGGTAAACGTGTAAAATGTGGCACAAAAAAGTATAAATTTATTCCTCTTGACTTGTCAGTCAAAGGTGGAGATATCGCTACTTCATTAGGGAAATTACCAGGAGCTCCATGGGCTAAATACCCTGGTGAGAAACAACTTCCTGGATACAATTATTGTGGTCCTGGAACTCGACTTGATATCCGACTTGATGATCAAGATCAACCAAGGCCAGGAGAGCATCCAATAAATAAGATTGATCAAGCGTGTCATGTTCATGATGTTCCGTACAAAAGTAAAGATTTACAACAACGGCATCTCGCAGATGTAAAATTGATTCATGCGTTGAATTCTATACCCGATAAATCTCTCAGAGAAAAACTCGCTAGTTTTCTAATAAAAACTGCTATGAAAGGTAAAATAATGCTAGGAGCTGGGTAATGAATTATATGTTATAATTATGGAGTCCATTTATTAAAGTCCAATAGGATATTGGAGAGGCAGAGCAGCGATTAGTAAACTTGCTGAAGTAGCAAAAGTCTCACGTGCTGTTGCTGCAGCGTGGATAGCACGACAGGTAATATGGCAAATTTATCTACCGCCACCTAAAACAATTCAGTATGCACATTTTGATGTCAGTACCCCTAATGAAGTTCATCAAGCAGATATTTTATTTTTACCACATGATACTATTAAAACCGGTAGACGTCAATCACGCACATACAAATACGCGTTAACTGTCGTTGACGTTGCAAGTAGATATCAAGAAGCAGAACCACTGTCAACAAACACAGCAAATGAAGTTGCATCTGCGTTTGAACGAATTTGTCAACGAGGACCCTTGCGATGACCACAACTATTACAGGTTGATCCTGTAAAGAATTTCTTGGTGCAGTATTATCGTTGATGAAAAAACATAGCGTTACAATCAGATGAGGACACGATGAAATTCATCGTGATCAGGCAATCGTTGAACGATTTAATCGAACACTTGCTGAGCGGTTATTTGGATCTCAATATGCAACGGAAATATCCACTGACTCTAAGTCCGGGGAGAGATCTCGTGAATGGGTTGGAAGATTACCAAATGTGATAACTGCGTTGAATAATGAAATTACTCGTGCATCTTCTACGAAGCCTGCTAATGCAATTACAAAGAAACATGTACCAATACAACGACGTGAATCTTCCCCTCATCCAGTACTAGGTAATGTGACTGTAAGATATTTATATGAACCTGGTGAATTTGAAGGTGGTAAAAAAAGAGCAACTGACCATATCTGGAGTGTGACTGCACATAAAATTTCTAGCGTGGTAAGATCCACAGGTAGACCTGCAATCTACAGACTAGATTCGACGGCTCCTCAACGTGGATTTGTACGTGAAGAATTACAAGTAATTCCTGAGGACACACAATTACCACCGCGTTCACTTTTGTAAACTAGCACCCCTACTTCGATTATATTCAAGACATGTCAGCATCACATTATCACGTGTATGACCAAAATCACTATTAATTCTGTCTACGGTGAACTGTCTTGGATTATTACTCGAATATTTCCATAGCATATTACAGTTACAACTTGCACAATGATTGTTCTGTTCTTGTTTCAGTGTCATAATTAATTCAGTATCAGTATCAAAATAGCGATTATTTTTTATCACATTGCTTATAACCAAATATTTTTTTCTTATTGCGTCATTGCTAGCAGTTTGATCGTTATTTTCTGTAAAATTCATAATAACCCTGTGCAGTTGAGATATTCTTCTGACTCGAGATACTGCGAGATAAACTAAATTTAATAATTCGATCCGATCATCGACAATCCAGATATTTGTATCAGAAATAGTTAATTCTTGTGACGAGTGAATCATTATAGCATATCCTAACGTCCACGGAGATTTATCCATGCTCAACGCGCTCTCAACAACATCAACAGCAACTAAAACAATATCACTTAACACAAGGTTTTGTATCCCATCACCAGGAATTTCAACTTCAATATTCTGTCGTCGAGTATCTGCTGGGCGATAACATAATGGTACAGGTAGATTTGAAAACTTTTCTTTATGTAACAGAAATAATTTCTCTTGTAATTCATAACGAACTATCTTTCTACTTGAGACTATGAAATCAGTAGGTCTCCATAAATTTAAAAAATCATTCAAAGTAGTTTCTGGAATTACTTTACACAGTATCTCACACTGTATTTTATCTGGCTGTAATCTGATCAACCTTTTAAGTTCTTTCAACGGTTCATCAATAGCTCTATGGTCATCAGTTATTTCATTGTAATAATCTACAAATGATTTTAACCATTCATGCGGAGATTGACCTACAAAAGGTGGTGGTTGACCAAGATCGCCACACATTATTACAGCAGTATTCTTTGTCAATAACCAATCAAGAAATATTTTTAATATTTCTAACGGTACCGTGTCTATCTCGTCCCAGATAATGTATTTAGGTATATATTTTTCACACATTCGCTCAGGAGTCCATGTGTCTGCACACCATCTGAAGAAACTATGATAAGTTTGAGATTTGATTCCTCGTTCTTTTATTTCTCTGGCGAGTTTATGTGTAGGTGTCAAACAATTATATCTGAATGGTTGTTCAGGAATAATTTAATCGCACGAGTTGTTTTACCTGAACCACCACATCCATTAAGATAAACAGTCTTATGTCTAGCCACAAGATCATATACAGATGGTGCAGATGACAATTCTGATATTTGATTATTTTTGTAATATATTTCCTTAATTTCAATGTCGGCAGATTCAGAATAACTAAGTATGTTTTCTCGTTGTATTCTCTATTCGCCCCATGATGCATAATTGTCAATATGCAATTGTTTTAATAAATCCGCATATTTTTTATTTATATAAAATGAATCTGCCTCGACTCTTACTGCAATCAGAGGAAATCTATTTATCATTGATAATAGATTTATGGAAACGTAGGCTAGCATTGAAGATCTTAAATGAGCAAACTGCGGTGTGTCACCATCTATCTAACTCACAATTGTACCTAATTTATTTCCGTCTGATATATAAGCATTACTTCGACTTATAAATGTGTTTTTTCCTGTTGTATCAGCAATTACATAATCTAGTTCAGCATCCTCTATAATTAATCTTGTACAGTGTCGTTTATAATCGTATGAACTACCTTGTGTAAATTTACCGATTATTTTTCTACCAAGATCTTTTGCAAGTTTCTCATCGCTTTCTTTCCTGCATTTCCGTATATTATTAATAATTTTAACAATATCCCCTTCGTTAAGATCAGGAAATTCTCTCCTGACATGTTTTTCTATATCGAACTTATCCGGTTCTGGTAACCAAACTTGTTTCTGTGGACGATACGATATGATTGCTTCGTTTACTTTCAATGATATTAAAATTCCAGCATCAAACATATATCGTAATAATACTATTGGAACCCAAGATTTTTCTGAAAAATGTCTTCCAAACCAAGCATAAGTAATCGGATTGAGATTTTCCGTAGACTCGAATGAGTCTATACAGGCGAATCCGGTTAAGTCAAAATCTGTTAAGGGTCCGTTTATCGCAACTCTGGTCATCTCGTGTGATGGATGTCCAAATCTCTTAAAGTATTCAGAACACTCTCCGCATCCAAGAAAACTTCCAGGATAACATGCTACCATATCAACTGAGATAACGTCACTATAATCGTATTTAGTATTCCATAATCCACCGTGCCCATATTCAATACAACTTTTCTGGACATCTTCAAGAAATTCCAATCGTGTCAGTTTCCATGAATTTTTCTCCTGAGCAGAGTGAACAGCAACTGATGGAACGGTAAAACAGTTATTTAGTAATTGTCCAACCTTGATATCGTCAGAAGTATATTTCAATGCAAGATTTTTCATTTCTTCATGAAGAGATTCTGTACGATATGATAATCATATTCTGAACTTTGAAATAACCAAACAGACACAGGGTCACTTTTATTGATATTCCTGATAAAATCAAATATATGACCATTATAAAATTTGACTGTTCTGTCTCGTGGAAATATTGTTACTGCCAAAGTCCATGCGTGTGCGTTATGATCAATAATATCTATCAAAGCTCCTCTTGATTCATGTTTCGATTTATACAAAATCTCTCCGGTTAACGTCTTCACTGTTATTGGGAATTTAAATATCTTTCCCAGTTCAGCAACGTCGCTGATAGACGCTCCGGTATCTTTAACTGCTTATGCCCATGTACTTATTTTTTTACGTCGTAAATCTGTTAAACCATTAAAACGTATCGCGTTTGTGAAGTGTTCTGTAACCCGTTCAGCTACGCAATTTATTCTTGACTCTGACAGTCTCATCGGCTTGAGATCATTAACGTCAGGTTTATTATTCAGCGGATATATTGCATAGACAACCGCAGTCACAGGGTACTCTCGTTCATAATACGGTTTGTCAATACCAGTCAGTATTCCTGGTTTGGAATTTTTATTTAAGAGTACAATATTATTTCCTGACTGCATTCGGACGGGATCTCGTTTGTCACGGATAATCCAAGTGTCGTCGTCTGTATTTACAATAAATTTTATTAAAATAAAATATCTTTGAACATCAAGGTGGTTAATAATCTCTCTTTCTCGTCTGTCATTCATTATAGTACTGACAACATTTCCAATTCTGAATGTTGACCACACATGAGCCGCATCATCGTCGTGAAATTCCTTCTTGGCTTCACGGATACGTTTAGTTATATCCTCCTTTGTTAAAGCCAGATCTTGCATTAAAACACTAAATTTATACTTCGGTAGTCTGTCAAGATCAAATCTAGCTCTATAAGGTTCAATTGCTGATAATTCCTCCATTATTATAATTAAGACAAAGATATATTTAAATTGAATTTAATATATATATATATAATGATTCAAACAAAGAATCGGTGTAATTGGCTTATGATCGGATATACTTCTCCTTGTCACAAAGCATGCGTAAATGAATTCTGCGGCTACCATATGCACAGCGTTAGACACGGAAACCTAGGACCAAAACCGTGTGTGCAGTGTGGTGTAGGAGTCAGAGGAAAAACTCAGTTGTGTGCAAAATGCGGTGATAATAAATACAGAGAACTAAAACTATATTATGATTAAAAACATAATACCCTGACATTATCAGGTAAATCTCCAATAAAAACCGAAGAAGATTATCTCGCTAGATTTTCAAAATAATGATTTAAACAAATAATATTATTATATAAATGGAGCAAAAAGAATATGTAACGCATCCTATAATTGCAAATTATGAAGCATCTCGTGATGGTATAATTAGAAATTGCAGATTAAAAAAAAAAACAGTCGGTAGTGTTGATAAATTTGGTTATTTTGTATTTAATACCAGTGGAAATAAAAAATTATTTCTCACATAGATTCATCTATGAATGTTTTCATGGGGTCATTAAAGATGGAGTTGTAATTGATCATATTGATGGATATCCAAAAAATAATCATTTATGTGACCTGCAAGCTATTACACAGAATCAGAATTCTGCACGTGGAAATACAGGAAAGTGTAACATATTTGGAAAGAGAACTATTAAAGCCGTAAATACAGAAACAGGCCAGGAAATAACTTTTCCATCAATAAATGCAGCTGCCAAATATTTTGGCACACATCCACAATCGGTACAACTTGTCGCAAATAAAACATACAAATCTGCATTTTCAATAACATATGATCAGAGGATAATATTCGAATATGTCAGATAACTCCGTCCTCTTAACTTAAAATAAAAAAAAAACAGAATAAACAAATATTTTTTTTTACTGTATAGTTCGACTCTGTCAATTTTGCCAAGGGTTTTGTTTAGGAATCACCACAGTCAAAGGTCCATCTTCACTGTCGCTGTTCTCAGTGTCACTTTTGACAGAATCAAATAACATAATCTTTCTCAACTGCATTACACGATTATTCACAATAGTTTTTCTTTCGTACTCGTGAGACAATTCGGATCTAATCTTTTCGATTGAACGTACAAGAGGTGCAAATAGCTTTACCTGTGTGTCGTTTACCATTGCCAAGGATTTTAACATAGATTGATAAATTAATTTCATGAATCTATAATTGGATGGTAATGTATATTTATTTTCGAATTTTCGTTGTTTTAATGATTCAAAATCGCACATAATTTTCTGAGGAACAAGATTATCAGATATCTTTATTCCGTCACGTTGTAATTTTTCAATAGCAGAGATAATATTATTAATGTTTTCGTGGTTCATTATATAATAAATATTTCTTTAAAATAAAAATACGTTCAAGTTTTTAACCTTGACCTTCCTCTACTGCTGTAATTATTATTATCATTATGATATGTTATTTTATGTTATTTTTATCATTATTATTATTATTATTATTATTATTATTATTATTATTATTATTATTATTATTATTATTATTATTATTATTATTATTATTATTATTATTATTATTATTATATGTTATATATTATTAAAAATAACAAAAAGAATCAGTAGCATCATAAGCGGTTACCATTCATTAAGGCCCCTTCATTGCCTGTGGTTCCTTTGCATGATGGTGTCTGTCTTATGACCGTTATTGGCACCCCACAAAGTTTTCGTTTTGGCAACATTCTTTCTGAATGTTTCTTTATTGGGTACTCCTCAAATGAGGTAGAGAGCTCACAGATGCTACTGATTATTTTAGGGAGCTTGAATAGACACATCCCCCAGCGAATCACTAAACGAAACAAAACTTTAGAGATTCAGAGGACTGTCTAGACATTGCGAACTCAATAACCCCCCACCAAATCAAACCCCGGGGTAAGTACAAACGCACTCACCATGTTTTTTGACGTGATGAGAGGTTATTGAATTCCTTGGAGCTTTGCTTCGCTCCCCAACCATTAGGAAAAATGGCATCGTTCCGAATACTGTCGACACTTGTCAGTCAAAGGAATCGAAATCGCGGTCCTCAGTATGATAATCGAACGTTATAACACTGCCCCACTTTCCGATTCATACAATTACACGTTCAAGAAATTATCATATAGTTAACCCAATGCTGAATAAGCAGGCAAATTACGTACGACCAGTATACTGAATAAAAATCACAATTATTGTAAAACTGTAGCATAGATTTACTTCAATTTCCAAACACACTTCATAAAATATGATAATTCTACACAGGAAGTCCGGAAGTTGAAGAGTACATGCAGATCAATATATCATTCCACACCTTGCGTGTACATGCAGATCAATATAACATGCCACACTTGGCGTAGTGAATAAAATCAGCTATTGTAGAACTGTAGCATGGATTTACTTCAATTTTCAAACACACTTCATAAATTATACTGTATAAAATAATCGCACATTACATTTTCTGTATAAGTTTTCGTTTGCTAGGTTAAAATATATATATATATGTATATATATATATATATGTATATATATATATATGTATATATATATATATATATATAACTGCGTTTGTAATATATTACAGGTAACGACGTAGTAACAAGGGAGATAATCGCTTAATTTACTCTACAGAGAGGTTTTGCTCGGCAGAGTTATCTCGCTTCATTATATGTGCAATTGCCTCAAACATATATTATTATAAGACATTTGATTATTTATTCAGATTTCAATGATTTTGATCACTGTTTAACCCATCAAATTGAAGAATTTGTAACCATTTCATTAATCAGAGTACCATTTAGCCCATCAGATTATGAAAAATCAGTAAAAAAAAATAAATTTATTATTTCAGAATCAGATTATTTTTTTTCCCCTGATTATATCAGGGAATATTTACTCGGACGTTCTACGATAACGCTCTATGAGCGTACATACAGATTAATATTTAATTCTTCATTTCTTAAATCCAGAACGTGTCCTGTCTGGTCAGTAAGTTTGAAATGTATCCTTGATAATAACGGATTATGTACACGTAGATAAACGGGATTAATTGGCTCAGATACAATTAACCACCCAGGGGGCGCTTGAGGACTGAACGAATATAATATATATCCTTGCTGAGCCTGGTTAGACTTTGAAAGATCTACTTGATAGCTGCCATCAGTTACGTCACATACTAGATTGACTGCGATCGTCCATGTTATATTAACAATACCAGGTGAGATATGGCGGCCTCCACCGTGTGGATCTTTATCATGTTTAAGAACGGTTGGTGGCGGGATTAATTTTCTCCATGAATCACATATTCTTTTAAAATGTTCATCAAAAAAGATCATTAACATTTTTCTTTAGCTCTTCATAGTTAAATCCCGGAATTACAAATGTTGGTAGCTGTTCTTCTGTAATTTTATAAAATTTAAGAAATACTGTTTCAAATACACGATTAAGTGGAACACGCTGAATTGAGCCGTCTTCGTTAGCTATATAACTTACTATGTATTTATCTGTCGATGGGTTTATTTAAAATTTTTCTCTGTCAACGATAACCGTATTCATATATTCTAGATCTGATGCAGTTTGATTTAAATGATGTATTGTTTCAATTATCTGATTTTTTAAATCATCATTGTAGGAAGTGTTGATGCTAGAAAATAAATTTCGTAGATCGTTAAGTACACGTTCATGCTCAGATTTAATCGGACTAGAGTATGATTTAATTATTTCAACATCGATTGTTGTTACTTTACCTTTTTTACCATCAAATACATCTATAAAATAGGTTTCAATTCTATTAATAAATTTTTCTCCTCTTGTCCATGGATATTGATTTTTTCTATATTCTAGGATTTTTATAAATATTTTTTTATCTGTAACGAAATCAGATCGTTGTGGTTCTGGTGGGCCTTTATAAGCTTGTTCAACTTCAGGCCAGCCTAATACTGATCTAATCGAACTTTGATAAATATCTACAGAATAATCAGGAGAATTTATTTCAATCGCTGCTGATAATGTTGGTTTGTAGGCAGTAATTGCTATTTTTGATTCTTTTCCTGTACTAGATTTAATTCTGCGTTGAAACTCATCATTGATCTGTTCTATTTGATAACTACCCGTTGGAATACTAACTACTTGCCAGTCAGGAGTTCCATCAGGTTTATTTTTATTTGCAAATGCTAATGAATTATTCGGTTATAGTCCACCGAATGGTTTTGATCTAATATTTGGCCAACTATAATAAACTCGTAATTGTGCTAATGCTATTTCTTTTGCTGGAATTGCGGTTGGAAAGTTAATGCTAAACTCAGGATTGGTCGAACTTAATGATATCATTGTAGTTTTTGACGGTGCTGTATTAGTGACGATCTGTTGTAATAATTCTCTTGACTCAGTCAAGGACGGTGACATTATTATTATTATTACTGTTATTATTTTAAATCGGGAATATTTGATCCTCCAATTTTTCACCTTGGCTATTGTCAAGGAATACTTCATCGTAGGTTTTCATTATCGTTGCGAACTCCTCATCAGATATTTTACCATCGCTGAGGTACGACGAAATATATGACGATAGTTTAGAATAAGCTGTTGTTGCTGTATGTAATTTTATTATATACTCGTGTAATTTATCATTTGTACATGTAGCTATCTTCTTAGCGATAATACTGAGAATGCCTGCGATAGTTGTTGAAGTTGAAACGACAATTGTTACAACTGCAGGCGCTGTCATTGTTATCGTTGATAATAATAATCCGGCTCCAGCAACAATAGCAGAAACTGAGTAAACAATTATATCAACGACAACCATACGTCTGCGATATTTTTTTACTTTTACTGTATAATTGTCGACAATATTTTTTAGTTCGGTCAGACATTCACATACTTGATTATATATGTGACGTTGAACGACGATGTGGGACTGGGGTCCTTGGGTTTGATTCACTATACTTAATGACGTTGTCATTTAATTAGGTAATTAATTAAGGAGTTTTAGCTACGAATTCCAGACACCACCAGTAACGTCTCGGGGGCATTTCTGTTGATGTCAACGTAAATGTTTCTTTGGTGTTCTTATTTAGCATCACCGGTAGAGGATTATAATGTACATCCGGTGATGATGAAGTGGCCGCAGTAATTTCCAAACCATACATGGACAGCCTGTATAACCCAGTTACTTCTGCGGTATGTTCGAGACTGTTATTGCGCGGTGTCCATGTTGATGATCATGATGCTACTGTGTACACGATATTGTTAATTTGTTTGTGTGGAATTTTAATCAGATTAGTTTTACTAACAATATTAGGGATTCCACTGACAATATCATTGAGTTTCATGTTAACGTCGGAGAGTTTAATATCAACAGTAGGTGGACTTTCCAAAAAATTCATTAACAGATCTGTTTATATTTCGATGAAAATTTAAGAACGTTTGTACGTGATTAGAAAAATCAGTTCTAAATGCGGTCATTTCATCATTGATTGTTGCTAACGAAGTTGTTACTGGAATTTCCTTATCATCGACGTATTTTTTCGTTGCAGTATCAAAATCTAATTCTGGTGTTCTGAGATTATTAATGCCATTATTATTCATGTTGAGAAATGCATGCATTATACCACCGTTGGCTAATACGTACTTA